>JAWWNI010001521.1:0-169027 GCA_034642065.1 Darevskia nairensis
GTGTGTCCAAGTGTCCCTTGCACCGTTGTAAGGAGGTTGCATGCATGCACATACCTGAACTTGTGCTGTAAGTATACCAGCCCCGAGTTTGCACAAGAGCTGAGATTCCTGGCATCGAAACGAGTGTGCAACGTGGAAACGAGCACCTAGCATGGCAGCCGTTTTTAATCTGGTGCACGCGACCCCACAAATTTGGTACATTTCCAGGTGAAAAAATGGGTCATGTTGTGGTTCTATTAATAGAATGCGATGCATAAGAGAGGGAAGGTTTGTGGGGTGGGAGGCATTATCTGTGGGGAAACAAACAGTACCGTCTTGGAACTTGGCGAGGCAGGAAATTAATAGTGCAGCAAGCGGAAGGGGCTGTGCTGGGAATGGGGCAAGTTCCTTCCGGCTGGTGGTAGCTGCAGATAGTGGAAGGAAATGCGGCTTGGGGTTATCCAGTAAGACAGGAAGGACGGCCGAAAGAGCCACCAGGTGCCTGAGCCTCTCAAGTACGCCGGCAGCTCTTGAAACCCACCAGCTCTTCCTCTTCTGAACCCTGAAGGCTAATCATGCTCCATCTGGGAGGTGCTGATCTGGATCTTGTGCTGTCAGGCTGTGCATGAGAGGCAGTGTGGTGTAGTGGTTAGTGTTGCACCTGAGAGACCAGGGTTCCAATCCCCACTCGGCCATGAAGCTCACTGGGTTGACCTCTCAGCCTAACCTACCTCACAGGGTTGTTGTGAGGATGAAATGAGGATTGTGCATTTCACCCTGAGCTCCTTGGAGACAAAGGTGGGATACAAATGCAATAGAGAAGCAAACATAAGTAGGGCCCTGCTGGATGAGGTCAAAGGCCCATCGAGTCCAGCATCTTTTATCACAGGGTGCAGCCAGATGCTTGCCAGCAAGACTTGAGTGGAACAGCATTTCCCCACTTGTAATTCCCAGCAGCTGGTATTCAGAGGCAGACTGTCTGATAGCTCAGTTGGTTAGAGCGTGGTGCTGATAATGCCAAAGATGCAGGTTCGATCCCCGTTTGGGACAACTGCATATTCCTGCATTGCAGGGGGCTGGACTGATCCTCTGAGTCCCTACAATTCTATGACAGGATCCAGCCATTGTGGCTAGTAGCTATTGCAGCTGGGACATCCAGAAAGCATAAAACAAAGCAGCTTCATATTCTGCAAATAAGAACATTTAATAATAATAATAATAATTGGATTTATATACTGATCTTCACCAATCAAAAGGTCCTAGTGTGGTGTACATCATTTAAATAATAATAATAGCAAAATACATGGCATAATAGACAGCATAATAGTAAAATAATTATAATAATCATTTTGATATTATAGTGTACTTTGTTGGCACCCGTCTGTCTCAAGAGACAATGGAGTGTGCCTCTGGCGGTCAAGTCAAACCACTGCATGATATACGACACAGGAATGTTTCAAAATAAAAAAAAATCCTTCCAGTAGCACCTTAGGGACCAACTAAGTTTGTTATTGGTATGAGCTTTCGTGTGCATCTTTCAGATATCTGAAGAAATGTGCATGCACACGAAAGCTCATACCAATAACAAACTTAGTTGGTCTCTAAGGTGCTACTGGAAGGAATTTTTTAAATTTTGTTTCAACTACGGACGGCAGACCAACACGGCTACCTACCTGTAACTAGGAATGTTTCATTGTTTCTTTGATTATCCATGGATCTTCCCAGCACACTTGCCCTTGTCTCCTGCCCACACCCTTCGAGAACCACTGTCTTAGATCGTGAGGTTCTTAGATGTAGACCTAGATCTCTTGAGCTAATAATGGGTCAGGAGATGACTCTGGGATGATGGAAGTTGTGCTCAGCAAATTTTGCTACATGAAGTGGAGTTTGCTTTTTTTTTTTTTTGCTGCTGCGCAAGGGAAATTAATGTCGTCTTGCCTTGTTCTGTTTGCATTGGCCAACTTTGTGACTCCGCTCTTCCCCCCTTTGTTCTGGCTTGCAGCGAAACAAATATAATGGGTTAGTATGACTTGAACATCATTTGGAGCGCCACGGATTCTCCCCCTCTGACCCACTCCATCATCTTTGTTTACCCTAGTGGGAAACCCGCAAACAGGTCACTAGTACAATGACTGTCTCCTGCTGTCACCCCCCAGTATCTGGAGGCATTTTTGCCTCTGATCCCAGGGGTACAAGGCAGGCAACCTGACTAGCCAAGCAGCCACTGATAGTCTCAACTAGGGTTGCCAGCAGGGTGGATAAAAATCAATGATTTTTAAAAAAAAAATATAAAAAATCGGATTTTTTTGATTTAAATTGGATTTTTTTGATTTAAATTGGATTTTTAAAATAAAATGCTTTTGGAGGAAAAATCTTTCTAAATATAGTCTTCTATTTAAGTTACACTGTAGTCCAAAGGCTATTCATCAGGAAATAAGGATTTGTTTTAAGTTTATCAAGTGTGCTAAAACTCAGTCTAAGTTTTTTTTTTAAAATGTTTAACCACATCAGTTAACAAACATGGATACATATGCTATCATGTTATTGTTTTAGTTAAATAAATTGTTTAAATGGTTATTCTCCTTCCCATAAAGTACAGCAGAAAAGTTGTCCAAATATAAACAGTTAACTTATTAAACCTCACCATAATTTCATAATTATCCTTCTATGTATTTCTAGTAGTATAACCAAATCAGTAATTTTTGATATAACTGTAAAAACTACTCTGAAAATTTATTATTCCAAAAATGAAACCTTCATATGGTTGTAAATATTAAGATTATACCAGCAAGAATGAGTCTTTCTGTAAAAAAAATATTTAAATCAAGTCTTACTGACTAGTGATTTAAATCAAGCCTTACTGACTAGTGATTTAAATCGTGATTTAAATCGTGATTTAAATCAATTTGATTTAAATCAAATCTACCCTGGTTGCCAGGTCTGCTTCCAAAAAATAGCGGACAAGCGGGGGGGGGGGAGTGTTTAAATTAAATTAAATTAAATATTTTCTTACAAACATTTTAACATGTATTAAAATAAAGCTACCCAAAGTTCCCAACAGGGGTTCCTTCTTACCGTTCCTGTATTAGGGAGGCGATCCTTGGGGCAAGGATCTCGCTCCCTTAGGTCGTTGGGCAAGTCTCCTCCAAGCCCGCCTCCCCCCCCCCCGCGCCTCTACCGGTAGCTGCTTTGCTGCGTCAGGAACAGGAAGAGGCGTCTTTTTCTTTCGCGCCTCTCCCTTTTGTTCTCCCCGCGAGTCAGGAACAGGTGGGGCAGAACTCCGGCAAGAGGCGCCCCCCCTTTTTAAAATGTCTTGTGAAACAATTGAGTATGATTAACAATTTTTTCGGAGAATCGAGTTCAATGGATATTTGGTCTTTGTCTCATTCTTACTTATGGAAAAAAAAGACAAAACACGATTCTCCTATCCTTATTCTTTTAATAATAATAATAATAATAATAATAATAATAAACTTTTATTTATACCCCGCCCTTCCTGGCCAAGACCGGGCTCAGTGCGTCTAACAATCATAGAAACCACAACAAAACACAAGACAATCGGTTAAAATGCAGATTAAAATACAATTAAAATTTAAAATGCTGGCTCATTTTAAGCAGCCCACCACAAAAACACAAAAAGCATAAAACGTCAGGATTAAACTCCAACCAACCCAAAGGCCAGGCGAAACAGCTCCGTCTTACAGGCCCTGCGGAAAGATGCCAAATCCCACAGGGCCCTGGTCTCTTGCGGCAGGCCGTTCCACCATATCGGGGCCAGAACCGAGAAGGCCCTGGCCCTAGTTGCTGCCAGCCTGACATCCTTATGGCCCAGGATCTCCAAGATGTTATTATTTGAGGACCTCAAGGTCCTACCCGGGGCATACCAGGAGAGGTGGTCCCTTAGATATGTGGGTCCTAGGCCGCGTAGGGCTTTAAAGGTCAAAACCAACACCTTAAACCTGATCCTGTACTCCACTGGGAGCCAGTGCAGCTGGTAGAGCACTGGATGAATGTGGTCCCGTGGCAAAGACCCCGTGAGGAGCCTCGCCGCGGCATTCTGCACCCGCTGGAGTTTCTGGGTCAGCTTCAAGGGCAGCCCCGCGTAGAGCAAGTTACAATAGTCAAGTCTGGAGGCGACCGTTTTAGACTGTACAGCTTTAGATTACGTGCCATTTCATCATAAAGCTTTTGAATAAAAAAAATGTCCTATTTTGTGAAAAAAATAGTGAACATAATGTGAAAAAAGCGGACTGTCCGCTCAAATAGTGGATACCTGGCAACCCTAGTCTCAACTCCCCACGAATGTCCCCAATGCTCTGAGATTCCTGGAAAGCTTTTGAACATGACGCACATGCAGAGTTCTCTCTCGTCTAGACCAGGCTGCCTTGCTGGCCTTGCATTTCTGGAGTGCATTTGTACAAGAGCTGCACATAGCGGCTTTGGGTTTATTTTTAAAACCGTGTCGGAAGCATTGACTCGAGTCGCCGCTTTTCTTTTTAAAATAAGCACCCCTTCTCCTTTTCTTTAGGCGAAATCTTTCGCTTTCCACCCGGCGTTGCCCATTTAATTCAAACTCGGCCAGCTAGCAACACTTCCTGTTGACGCCCTGCCTTATTGGCTGGCGTTTCGCAGACGCCAAATAAAGCAACAGTATATAAAGAGAGGATGTCAGGCCGGCTGCTGTGGAAAGAGCTTTTTGTGTGGGTGGCTCACTTGTGAATGGGATCATAACTGCGGCTCTCTCTCTTATCTTCCTGGCAGCATTGACGGGGTTGGGGGGTGGGGAAGTGTTATTTTGGTTTCATTTCCTTTTTTGAGGCTGAAACTGTGTTCCAGCCTGTAAAATCCGCAAGCATTTGGCTGGAAGTTATTGCACTTGCAACTTTCTCACCGGTGTGATTCTCTTTAATTATCTTTCACTGCTTCAGATTATTGGTGCTTTTCTTAAGAAGGGTCAAGCCCGAAAACTAGACTCTGGGGAAATTTTTGTGGGCAGGGCTAAGGCTACAATGGGACATGTTGGTCAGTGTGACATACCACAACCCTCAATACAAGCAGTCCACTGGCATTGAAACTTCAAGAGTACAGTATTCGTTTAATAATAATAATAATAATAATAATAATAATAATATTTATACCCCGCCCATCTGGCTGGGTTTCCCCAGCCACTCTGGGCGGCTTTCAACAGAATATTAAAATAGAATAATTATTAAACATTAAAAGCTTCCCTAAACAGGGCTGCCTTCAGATGTCTTCTAAAAGTCTGGTAGTTGTTGTTCTCTTTGACATCTGGTGGGAGGGCGTTCCACAGGGCGGGTGCCACTACCGAGAAGGCCCTGTGCCTGGTTCCCTGTAACTTGGCTTCTTGCAGCGAGGGAACCGCCAGAAGGGTATTTACATTTATATCCCACTTTTTATCCAAGGAGCTCACCCCTCTTCATTTCATCCTCTTAACAGCCCTGCGAGGTAGGCTAGGCTAAGGGACTGTGATGGGCCCAAGGTCACCCAGCGGGCTTCAGAGGGGTGGGTGGGTGGGTTTGGACCCTGGTCTCTCAGGTCCTAGGTAAAGGTAAAGGGACCCCTGACCATTAGGTCCAGTCGTGTCCGACTCTAGGGTTGCGGTGCTCATCTCGCTTTATTGGCCGAGAGCCGGCGTACAGCTTCCGGGTCATGTGGCCAGCATGACAAAGCCGCTTCTGGTGAACCAGAGCAGTACACGGAAACGCCGTTTACCTTTCCGCCAGAGCGGTTCCTATTTATCTACTTGCACTTTGACGTGCTTTTGAACTGCTAGGTGGGCAGGAGCTGGGACCGAGTAACAGGAGCTCACCCCGTAACAGGGATTCGAACCGCCAACCTTCTGATCAGCAAGCCCTAGGCTCTGTGATTTAACCCACAGCGACACCTGGGTCCCTTTCTCTCAGGTCCTACTAGATAGATAGATAGAATATATTTTATTGTCATTGTCCCCTTCGGGGACTGCACCATACTGATCCTGATATAAAAATAAAAATGTACAAGTGGTTTCGGACACGATGTAATTTGTGGGGACAACACCTGTCTCTTGTGCTTCTGTTGGGTGCCTGTGGACTACACCTCCCATCATCCTGGATCATTAGTGACGCTGAACGGGGCTAATGGGAACTGCAGTGTAGCAACATCTGGAGGGCTGCAGCTTCCCCATCGCTGGTGTGCAAACCTGTTCCTAACACATGAAGAGATGCATAATGCCCGTGTCAGATATACTGTACTGAGAAATGAAGGGAACAGGAAGCGCAAGGGGACATGTGCTTCCTCTCCTCCCTGTCTCCAAACCATTCCGTAATGTCTGGAACCACAGACTTTCCAGGTGTGTTTGAACCTAGGCCTGCTAAACGCCTTATCTGCAAGAAAATCAACGTTTTGCTGAGCTTTCTTAGGTTGGGATGGTCAAGGCTTTAGTTAGAAGTTGGGTTTTCGTTGTTAACGTCCTTTCCTTGAATTGTGCTGGTAACAATTGCACGGAAAGAAGCTGAGGAATGTTTCTCTCTCCCTTTCATCTTCAGATGCTGACTACTGCCACCCTTCTTGTTTGTGCTGTTCTTGAGTTCCTCCCTGGAGAATTGTATGATTCCCCCCCTTTTATTTATTCTGTGTTTCTCTTACACAAGCAAAGGAATGTTGGTGCAGTTCGAGATTTCCTGAATTCAATGCTCTATTGTGGTTCAGGCTCAAAATATGCTTAAAAACCACACAAAACACCTGTGGGTTTAAAATAATGGTTTATGGAAGCATGCTGTTAAGCCTAGGAAACAAGATACTAGTCCTTAAGGATGCTGGTATGAATGCTCCCCTTTAGTCCTTTCAAGACCTGATTGAATGAATTTATTCTTACGGTCACAGACCAGCTTATTAAATCAATAATAAAAAATCAATACATTGAAATTTACATAACAGCAGTAGTACACATATGTATACGTAGACAGCAACGTTTAAACTATATGAATTAAAACTGTGGCACTAAAATATGGCCTAAAAATTGCCATTTGGGGCCTATTCATATTGGTAACACCGCTTGTTCTGTGAGCTTTATGGCTGCTGCACAGTATTTGGCTACTTTCAGCGTACCGTAATCTCAGGGTCCGTGTCTTCTACAAGGCGTTTGAGACATAGGAATTCATTTGAGGAATTTTGTATAACCGGAGAGATGAAAACCCGACGTATGTCGTTGTAAAAACAACAACGTAGTAAAACGTGAGAGACAGATTCTACCTCCTGCAGGCCACAGGGGCAGACTCGTTCGTTCCGCATATGATTTTCCTGCAAATCTTCCCTGCAGTAGGGCAGATGGTAATACATTAAATCTAGCAAGAGTAAATGCCCATCTATATTTGGGTATTTGTAATTTTGTCAGATACTTTGCTGGAGAGAATCCTCTCCTTTCAAGACCTTTTCCAAATAGCCCTTGAGTTGACTTGTCGGCTGCTGTTTCTGCTGTTGTATTCTGTACTGAGCATTTTTTAAAAATGGAATAATTTGAATGACATCTGCTCAGGACAGTGTGATTGGTCCTTTCCTCCACCACAACTTTATCTTCACAAGAGCCCTGCGAGGTCGGACAGGCTGAGAGTGACAGCTCAAGGTCACCCAATGATCCTTACCAACCTCCCCAAAGGCATCCTGAAAGTCAGGTTTTAATTAGCTGGGGAAAATGTCTACGATGACAGGCATGGCAGACTTCCTTTGAGAGACTGCAGACTGTAGAGCAGGCTTCCTCAACCTCGGCCCGCCAGATGTTTTGGGACTACAACTCCCATGATCCCTAGCTAGCAGGACCAGTGGTCAGGGATGATGGGAATTCTACTCCCAAAACATCTGGAGTGCCGAGGTTGAGGAATCCTGATTTAGAGCATCGGCACCATCCTTCTTCTCTGCCTACCTGCTGTGCTTAATCAGGCAGGAGAGGAGGGCGGGCGTGGGGCAGGACCTCCAATATTTCATTATTTATGACTAGTAAATTAAGCCCGTTAAGATAACGGGCGCTAGATTATATGTGATATGGCAGACTTCTTCTCTATCCCCCCCCCACACCTCGCATCCCCACGTGCAAAAACGTTGCATCCCCCTATCTCCCCCCCTACTTCCCACATTTCCACATAGTTTGCCTCTCTGTCTCTACACCCACTTCTCTCTCACACCCTGCCACCTTTCCTCTCATCCCCTCCTAATTCACACCCCCACTCTCTCTCCTGCACCATACTTCCATTTTCCTTTCTCTCGCTCAATAGCCGCTCACTCCTCTAGCCCTATACCCCTGCTACACTCACCAACCCCTCCTGCCCCATATCCCACTACATTCACCAGCCCCTCCTGCCCCATACTCCCCACATCCGACCCCCTCCTGCCCCATACCCCCAACACCCCACTCATCCTGCCCCATACTCCCACACTCACCAGCCCCTCCTGCCTCATAACGCCCCCACCCCTCCTGCCCCATATCCTCACACGCTCACCAGTGCCTCTTGTCGTTTACTTTCTCACTCACCAGCCCCTCCTGCCCCATACCCCAACCCCACCCCTCCAGCCCTATATCCTCCCAGACTAACCAGCCTCTCCTGCCCCATACTCTCTCACCACGCGCTCCTACCCCATACCCCTATCCCACCCCACCCCTCCTGCCCCATATCCTCCCAGACTAACCAGCCTCTCCTGCCCCATGGCCCCTCAACATCCCATGCACTCCAGCCCCATATCCCGCACACTCACCAGCCCCTCCTGCCCCATGCCGCTTTCGTTTCTCACTCTCCAGCCCCTCAGCCCCATTTCTGCTTGCGCCGGCCCCTCCCCTTCTCCTCCTGCCTTTCTTGCCTCACCTCCATGCCCCCTTCCACAGTGAAGCCTGACCCCAACGCGGGAGCGCCACCGGCACCACCCCCTCCTCCTCCCGCTCTCCCACAGTCGCCGGCTGCAGCAGCAGCGGTAGCAGGAGCGACGGCGGCTGCGGTAGCCGCTGCTGCCCCCTCGGCCGTCGCTCCTCTAGAGGAAGGGGGCGAGTCGTTGGCGGTAGGAACCGACGCGAAGCCACTGGTGGCGCCCAGCCCTGCGCCGCCCGTTTCACAGCTGCCCACCGACCGGCAGACGCTGCTGGCTGTGCTTTGTTTTTGTGGGGGGCTCTGGGGGTGGGGTGGGGGCGTCGGGGTGCCTGGGTGGAGAGGGCCGGGCCGGCCGCTGCCAAGACAGGTGAGCGCGCCCGCCAAGAGGCGGAGGCGGCAGAAAGCAGGGGACCCTCCGTCGCCGTTTCTGCTGCTGCTGCCGCCGCCGCCGCCAAGCTCCAGCAGCCACAGCAGAGCGGGCCCGTGCGCCTCTCTCAGTGGGGACGGCGGGACGCTTCCCCCTTGGCTCTCTCTTTCTCCTCTCCCGCCCGGCCGCCGGAAGTCTCTGTGAGCAGCGGGAGGAGCAGCAGCAAGCAAGCAGCGTAACCACGCCCCCCTCTCCGCCTGCTCCAATCCCTGCTTCCGCGTGTGTCATGCGCAGTACCTCACTTCCATGACACACAGAAAATTGCAGGTGGACGCAGGGACACTTGAAGATTATAATATAGGATTATAGCAGTGCTTTATTACGGTAGTTATTACAATGATTTGCTTGAATTTTTTTTTTGAAAACCTGGATCTTCCCTTTCATAATATAGAGGGGTGGAATCATCTTTATAATTTACAGAATTGTGTTTCACCAACAAATGTAGGTAATGAAACACACCTGAGAAGACGCAGAATGAGTTCAAAATAACTTTATTTAAATAAGAGTACCCTTAAACATTTTTTAAAGAAAAAAAGCACTCTGTATGTTTGTGTGTGTGTGTGTGTGTGTATCAGGGAGGGCATCAGGGGGGAGGGGGCATATTGTGGGTACGTTTCAGGGAGCAAAGGGGAATATTTTGGGAAGCTTTCAGGGGGGAGGGGGCATGTTCAGGGAGGGCATCAGGGGGAAGGGGGCATATTGTGCGTATGTTTCAGGGAGCAAAGGGGAATATTTTGGGAAGCTTTCAGGGGGGAGGGGGCATGTTCAGGGAGGGCATCAGGGGGAAGGGGGCATATTGTGGGTATGTTTCAGGGAGCAAAGGGGAATATTTTGGGAAGCTTTCAGGGGGGAGGGGGCATGTTCAGGGAGGGCATCAGGGGGAAGGGGGCATATTGTGGGTATGTTTCAGGGAGCAAAGGGGAATATTTTGGGAAGCTTTCAGGGGGGAGGGGGCATGTTCAGGGAGGGCATCAGGGGGAAGGGGGCATATTGTGGGTATGTTTCAGGGAGCAAAGGGGAATATTTTGGGAAGGTTTCAGGGGGTAGGGGGCATGTTCAGGGAGGGCATCAGGGGGAAGGGGGTATATTGTGGGTACGTTTCAGGGAGCAAAGGGGAATATTTTGGGAAGCTTTCAGGGGGGAGGGGGCATGTTCAGGGAGGGCATCAGGGGGAAGGGGGTATATTGTGGGTACGTTTTTGCTTCCCCTTCCTTTCGGCGGTGACAGAGATCGCAGCCAGTGGCCGCCCTGCGGAGGGGGGACTAACCCCAGCCTCTCCGGCGCAGCCCGGGAACCAACCTGGCGGCCACCTCCAGGGCAGGGCGATGCGAGGCGAGCGGGGCTTGCGCGGCGTGCGGGCAGGGCAAGGCAGGGCCGGGCAGCGCGTGATGGGCGCCGCGGGACTCTAGGCGGAGACGCCAACGCCGCCTCCGGAGCCCTGAGAGGGAGAGCCGCACGGGAGGCGCCCCGGCCCAGGTAGCGGAGCCGGGCCCGGGGCGCGCCAAGACGCGCACAGCCGGCGAACGGAGCGTGGGCGGGGGACGGAACAAAGGGCGGAGCTGCAGCTGGGACTCCTGGGTCCCTTCGGGGAGGAGGGGGTCTTGCAGGAAGCGGGAGCCGGGTTTCCCTTTCGCAGGTCCCGTGGCTTTAGCGGCACCAGGACGCCTGGGTCCTCCCGGGGGAAGGAGGTCGGAGGAGGAGGCTCAGGAGGAGGTGGAGGAGGAGAAAAGCGGAGGTGAGGGAGGAGGAAGCAGGGGAGGGAGGGGAAAGGAGGGTGTTTTTGAGGCGCCCTCGGAGGCCGGTTCTTTATTCATGCGGCATCGGCGTCGGAGCCGCCACCACCGCCGCTCTACAGCCAGCAGCAGCAGGAGGAGTAGGAGCCGCCTCAGTGCGCCGCCGCCGCCTGCCTCAGCTCTCCCGCCCCTCCTCAGCCGGGCTGCCCTCATCCTCCTCCGGCGAACGGCGGCGGGGCCGGACCATGCGGTGGGCGCGGAGCCCTCGGAGGCTCGGCGGTGGTAGCAGCAGCAGCAATGGCTGCCGAGTGGAGAGGTTTGGAGGCTCGCGAAGCGCAAGCGCTTCGCTCGCGCTGCACTCCAACCTCAGGCTCCTCCTCCTCTCTGCGCTCCAATCCGTGTGTCACTGGAACGCAGGCGCACTTGCGAATTCCTGTGACACACGGAAAGTAGTACGTACGGACACAGGCTCTTTATTATATAGGATTGCAGTAAAACTTCCTGGCAGTTTACAAGAAATATTCAGATTATCAACGACAGTTTAAATGTTTACAATTGCTTTAAAAAATTAATTGAAATAGGGAGTTATCTAAAAAGAACACATTAACATCTGTATGTCCAAACAAAATAAAAAAATTCCTTCCAGTAGCACCTTAGAGACCAACTAAGTTTGTTCTTGGTATGAGCTTTCATGTGCATGCACACTTCTTCAGATACCAAGAACAAACTTAGTTGGTCTCTAAGGTGCTACTGGAAGGAATTTTTTTATTTTGTTTTGACTATGACAGACCAACACGGCTATCTACCTGTATCTGTATGTCCAGATAGGCTTGCCTAAACAAAATAGTTCTAAGCAGGTGCTGAAAAGAATACAGCCTGATATCAATCGGCGGGGAGTTCCAAAGTGTAGCTGCTACCACGGTTAAAGAGCAGTTTCTCACAAATGTGGACCGTATGTGTAACAGGACGACTTCTGCTTACTGAAGCGGTCAAGTGGGCATCTGAGGGGAAAGGCAATTCCACAATAAACTGTCCCTAAGCGGTTAAGAGCTTTATATATCATGCTTTTGATCTGAGTGTATGGGGAGAGCCAGTGTGGTGTAGTGGTTACCAGGGGTCAGCAACCTTTTTCAGCTGTGGGCCGGTCCACCGTCTCTCAGACCATGTGGTAGGCCGGACTATATTTTGAAAAAAATATATGAACAAATTCCTATGCCCCACAAATAGCCCAGAGATGCATTTTAAATAAAAGGGCACATTCTACTCATGTAAAAACACGCCGATTCCCAGACTGTCCGGGGGCCGGATTGAGAAGGCGATTGGGCCGCATCCAGCCCACGGGCCTTAGGTTGCCTACCCCTGTGTTAAACTGTTGGACTAGGGCCTGGGAGAGCTGGGTTCAAACCCCTACTTGGCCGTGGAATTCACTGAGTGGCCTTGGGCCAGTCACAATCTCTCGGCCTAACCTACCTCACAAGGTGGTAGCTAGAGGAAAGGCAGACGTGTGGGTAGGTGACACGCTGTTCTTCTGAATGTTACCGGAAGGCAAAAGTGTGGCAGCGACGACTTGGGAGCAATTTGTAGGTTGATTCTTCAACATCAACTTTGTTGGACTGGTCATGTTGTGCGGATGTCTGATTGTCGTCTTCCAAAGCAACTACTCCATTCCGAACTTAAAAATGGAAAGCGTAATGCTGGTGGTCAACAAAAGGGGTTCAAAGACTCTCTCAAGGCAAATCTTTAAAAATGTAGTATAAACACCGGCAACTGGGAAACACTGGCCTGCGAGCGCTCCAGTTGGGGAACAGCCTTTACCAAAGGTGTCATGGGCTTTGAAGACACTCGAACTCGGGACGCAAGGGAGAAACGTGCTAGGAGGAAGGCACGCTTGCCAATCCCTCACCGTGATAGACTCCCGCCCGGAAACCAATGTCCCCACTGTGGAAGGACGTGTGGATCCAGAACTGGCCTCCACAGTCACGCATGGACTCACTGTTAAAACCGTGTTTATCTTACTTGGCTACGAGAGATGGCTACAAGAGAAAGAAGAAGACGAAGAAGAAGACTTGGCCCTCCAGCTGTTTTGGGACTACAATTCCCATCATCCCTGACCACTGGTCCCAAGTTTGGGGATGCCTGGCATATTCCTTCACTCACTTCAAAATGGGGCAAGGCAGCCCTGCTCTGTTTGGGGGCTTTTCTGTCCATTCTTCTGAGTGGGGCCCCAGACCTCTGCCTTGAAAGTCCTGCCCTGCTGGCTCCAGGAGGGTTGATTCACAGCCTTTGAGATCTTGAGCTGGCAAGGGATGGGGTGCTTTTGTGCCTGGGACTAACCTGCTGTCGGGAAATTCAATTTCCATAGAACTGAATGACTTTTTATTTCCTTATTCATAACTGTGGGGGGGGGGGGACCTGCAAAGCTAGAACTGAGGCGGAAAACCTGCAAAGCTAGATTTCCATGTAATCTTGGAAACTTTCATCTCAGTTAAAATGATGCTTTTTTTTTAAAATTCCTTTTCCTCCATCCCATTTTTTAAGAAAACTAGATTGTCTTAGGCAGAAATCTTTGAGGGGTGGTGATCAATTGGGATGCAGGAAGAAATTGCATTAAAAGCTGAGCCGTACCTTATTTGCCCTTCCTGAAACAACTGAAACACAGCGGTTCTTTGAGATTTGCACGTCTCTGAATTATGCATGCAGCATTCCAGGCACGTGCTGTGCACAAGAATGCACTTATTAGTGTAAAATTTGCATAAAAATATATGCACAAGAATGCAAGTGTTAGTGGAGAACACCATGCAAAAACAAGGGGGCTCTCCTTCACTGGAGGCTTTTAAGCAGAGGTTGCATGGCCACTTGCCATGGTTGAGCCCCGGGTCTATTGTGCACTGAGCTGTGCAAGAGGTGCGACGGTGTCGAAGGGTTGCATTTTCATTTTCTGCCTCCAGCGTTCCTCCTTGTGCTACCTTCAGACACAGAGCTTGCAAAGGCCCCCTGCCCTAGAAGTGAGCTCTGGCCGAGCTCCAGGTTTGTCGGCAAGGCGCTGAGTCATGCTGGCCTCTCTTCCAGTCGCTCCTCCGTTCTGAGAATCTCTTCCCCTTGCAGGAAGAGTTGAGTGTGCAACCCGCTTTTGGACTGCGAGGCCAGCCACGCTGCTGCTGCTGCTGCTGGCCGGCGGGGTCTCGAGGCACCGCATATTTCGGAGCTGACCTGCATAGCACAAGAATGTGGACAGTCGGTGCAAAATTAAAACAAAAAGTGTAAAAAGCCAGTGGGAAGTGAGAACTACGGTGTTCCTGTGAAATAAACAGAAACCTGCTCTTATTCCCTTATGGGGTACACAAGAGCCTTCCCAGGTTCTCCATCGGTAGGAGTAAATTTACAGAGGCCAACCAGAGAAAAATTGAGAAGCAAAGTTTTATTATATCTGTTGCAACAGGGCCCTCGCTCCCAAAAATGGAGGGAGGAGGAACCCAGGACAATGGTGTGCCAGCTCCTATATAGACTTTTGAAATTCCCCCCCTCCCGCTCAAGACTACCCCCCTATACATCATACATACATCACAAAAAGGGGTGTAACCCAGGACCACCCCCCAGCTGCATCACAGCTACATCATGAAAGGGGAGGTCTGGTAGCAGTAATCTGAGCATCCTTGACCCTCCCCATGCCTCCTTTTGCCCTCCACCCAAAAACCCATCTAGTAAAACAAAAGAGATATTTACATTTCCCTGTTTCCCAGCCAAGTTAATCACACCCTTTTGTCTGGCACTCAGGTATCAGGAAGCCAGTATTATCACTTTATTTTCCTGAGACAATCCTCCTTCCTTCCTTGCAGAGAAACAGTTTGTTAGTTTGGGAGTCAAAATGGAGACAGGCCTGTCTTCCTGTGCTGCTTCAGACATGTGGCACACTTATGAACAATTATTATAATATATATATATAAAATACCTTGATATTCTTACAATACCTGGAACTGTACCTCTTCAGATTGCAAGGGGGAGAGCTACACATCTCATGTTCCCACCCCTGTCAAACTCCCCACATGCAGTTTTCGAAACTCAGATAGGCGCCAAATAGCTCCTTAAACCAAGGTTGCAATCGCCAAAACAGAATGCCTAGTTGCCGTTTTGGGGCAAGGCGGCTCCGAAGTGACTGATTCTCATGGCTAGTTCAGATGACAACCTTGAGCTACTTCTTTTTCTTAACAGTGACTGCTCCTGCTCAGGCTGCACAGAAAAAGCATTCCGGTTCCAGACGTTCACTCTGATTGTGCAGATAAAACAGAATTCTACAGGACGGGGCGTTAGTGTGTGAAAACAGCCCTGATCCAATGATCCCCAAATGGTGGATCCCCAAATGGCGCCCAGGCATCTTCACTTGGTCGCGAGTGGCCGAAAGCCTGGCTAATTTCAAACACTGCCAGCATGTGGAAAGACAGTACGCTGGGACCTCGCTGTGTGATATGCAGGTGCAAGTTTCTTTTGCTCGTAGGAGGAAGCTGCCTGGTAGCAGACCATTGGCCCATATGGCTCTGGAGCGTCTGCTCTGGCTGACAGCAGCTCTCCAGGGTTTCAGACAGAGGCCTCGCCTTGCCTTGCCTGGAGATGTCGGGGATCAAACATTAGGACATTCTGCATACAAGGCTGATGTTCCACATCTGAGCTCTGGTCCTTCTCAATCATCACTGGTTGCCCTTGAAAGCAGTCGGGCAACGGGGAGAGGAGATACTTAATCTTTACCTTTCCTAGTATTTTCCCACTCAAAATTGCCAATGACCTTTCTGCATTGTTTCTGATGTTTCCCTTCCCTTAAAATGGACTGAAGTTAGTTATGTAACTAACAGCATAATTAATCCTTGGGTTTCTAAAGAAATCAATAAAATCAGTTATAATACGGTAAATTTATTATTTCGGTCACAGACCAGTTCCAGCTCACATACAATATTAGGGAAGTCATAAAACACAACAGGGATACATTTGAATTTGCAATTGGGTTTAACGGGGACAATACAGATATAGCAGCAGTTAAAATATATATAAGTTAAATCTTAAATCACTAAAATATAACCTAAAATTGTCATTTAAGCCCTTAGTCATTATGGTAGCACAGCTTGTTCCCTACGTTTTATGGCAGTCGCACAGAATTTGGCCACCCTTAGCGTGATCTCTGGATCCTTGTCCTCTACCAGGGATTTTAGACACTGAAGTTTGGACCCATTTGGAGATTTTTGTATAGCAGGGATGATAAGTACCGAACGTATATCCCTGTAGAAACGACAACATAAGACATGAGAGACAGTTTCTACCTCCATCAAGCCGCAGGGGCAGACTCATTGTGCATGTGGTTTACCCTTGAATCTGCCCTGCAATAAGGCAGATGGCAGCACGTTGAATCTAGTGAGGGTAAAGTAATAAAATCAGTTAGTTTATAGGAAGAAGAGAAGAAGAGGAGGAGTTTGGATTTGATATCCCGCTTTATCACTACCCGAAGGAGTCTCAAAGCGGCTCACATTCTCCTTTCCCTTCGTCCCCCACAACAAACACTCTGTGAGGTGAGTGGGGCTGAGAGACTTCAGAGAAGTGTGACTAGCTCAAGGTCACCCAGCAGCTGCATGTGGAGGAGCGGGGAAGCGAACCCGGTTCCCCAGATTACAAGTCTACTGCTCTTAACCACTACACCACACTGGCTCTCTATAGGAGAGTTTTAATAGTTTGGAAACTGGATCTGCCCAGTCCCTCTGCCATTTTGTCTCATTTGCGCGGCCTCACTACCATTGCTTAAGAAGAGTAAATGAATTGCATCAAGGTCCCACTGGTAAAGAACAGGTTCTTTACCGAGTTTCTTTGTATTTACAAGGATGGCATACAGTGCAGCTAGTTTCTCCTGGTTGTCTCATGCAGGAGGGAGAGGGGGAGATAGAGTGCGCAAGAGAGAAGGGGCAGAGCTTGGGGGGTTTATTTGGGAAACAACAAAGTGTAATTTCTCCATCCGTTATACTCAACCCTGCCCTCTACTGAGTGAAGGCATGCAAAATTGCATATACCCAATGTTAATTATGTTGGTTTTGGAGGAAGCTGAACTGCAGCCGAAGGGAAACAGCACTGATTGTGACAAATGCAGAGCAGGATGGCAATCTTTGCCTCCTCACATTCCTTCTCCCTGCAAGCTGAAAAATAGTGCATGAGGGTAATCTGAATCCTCCTGACCAGGGGTGCTGTTGGAGAATGACTCAAGCCCCAGGGTTTTTTCCAATCTGGGCCCCATATCTCCATCCCCTTCTCTCCCCTCTGCAACTTTTAAAAACATAACCAAAAGATAAACAGTTATTTGCTTACGGGGTTTGTGGCCGTGCTGCAAAGCAGAGAGCTTGTGCATCTTAATTTGCTGTGATTGGATTTTAAATTAGCATCTGTTCGTAGACATTAGCATATGTAAATTTGTGTCATGGGCCTGCCTCTTGGCCACACCCCTGGAGTTCTTTATGGGAAAAACGGAACACAAATGCAATAGTAGCAACATAATGGAATAGAAACGCACACTGTCTTATTGCTTCCCAAGGGCTGGTAGGAAAACTGGTCACCATTACCTGATCAAAGAGAAATCGAAGTTTCAGTGCGGCTGGAGAAACTTGTTCATCTCTCTCTCTCTCTCTCTCTCTCTCTCTCCTCCTAACTATCATTCCGAAGTGAGTCAGTGTAGGAAACAATAGGGCACCCAGTTGCTTTACCTTCAAATGAGCAGAGAGTTTCGTCATTGCCAAAAAATGCCCCAATTACGTTATGTTAAGTTAAACCATATACATTGTGTGAGACTTGTGGGGAAAGGGGGTGGGGGGGTGGGGAGGAGGATCGTGGCCGAGTTAACCGCAAAATTCTTGCATTATGAGGCTGTGCCTCTTCAGCCCCTCTATAATGGGACCCAGATGGGCTGCAGAGGCACAGATCTCCATATACAGAGAGAGGCGCTGAGGTTTGCTCCGCAGAAAGCCTAAGAAGTGAATAGCAACCTTCCCCGCAAGGCTGGCTCCATCGAACCATTTCTGCTGATTGGGTTTTAGAACCGTGATCTCATAAGCCCCTGGAGAAAAGGGGCGGGGGAGACTTTTTTTTAAATCCAACTCAGCAAAAAAAAAGTCCAGCTCAGGCACACAAGCTGACCTGGCACTAAACCCGAGATCCAGCGGGCTTGCAAGACCGTGGGCAGAGCAGATTCACCAGCTAGAGGAAGAGAAACCAGGAAGAGGCTGGGTGGGAAGCAGCAATTGAGCCTTTGGGGTATGAAGAACCATAATAAATAATAAAAATAATAATTTATTATTTATACCTCGCCCATCGGGATGGGTTTCCCCAGCCACTCTGGGTGGCTTCCAACAGAACATTAAAATGCAGTAATCTATGCAGTAATCCAGTGGAGAGGAGGGTTTTTGAGACAGACTGTAGATGTGTGGAAAGGAATTGCACACTCTTGGCATGCTCTCTCACACATACAATAAAAAGAAGCATCACAGGTGGCATGCCTGATTCTCCCCATTTCATCACCACAACAACCCTGCGAGGTCGGTGAATCTGTCAACTTTGGTTTCTCACTTTCCCTAAGTTCAGTTCTGCACAATAAGTGATTAAAAAAAAAAAAGTCCTAATGAAAATTCAGAAGCGTTTTAGTCTCAAATTTATCCAGATATATACATTCACGTATGCAAGCTTGTCATATATATATAATAATATTGTTGTTGTTCAGTCGTTCCGTCGTGTCCGACTCTTCGTGACCCCATGGACCAGAGCACGCCAGGCACGCCTATCCTTCACTGCCTCTCGCAGTTTGGCCAAACTCATGTTAGTAGCTTCGAGAACACTGTCCAACCATCTCATCCTCTGCCGTCCCCTTCTCGTTGTGCCCTCAATCTTTCCCAACATCAGGGTCTTTTCTAGGGAGTCTTCTCTTCTCATGAGGTGGCCAAAGTACTGGAGCCTTAACCTCAGGATCTGTCCTTCTAGTGAGCACTCAGGGCTGATTTCTTTAAGAATGGATAGGTTTGATCTTCTTGCAGTCCATGGGACTCTCAAGAGTCTCCTCCAGCACCAATATATAATACCGGTATACATGCATGCAATTTCCCTTAATACAGTGTATGGAGCTTGCAGCTCGTGGGTCAAAAATGGGGTCCAATTCGGCCTGTCAGCAGTGACATCAGCCTATGGGTGGGAGGACAGGGTTTAATTCTGCGTTGACTGCATTCTGTTCCCAGCAGGTAACAGAAACGCTCAACTTGGTCAGCAGGATCTCTATACTGTATGTATTTATTAAATTTCTACATCACAGGGTGGTTTACAATATAAAAATGCAAAAATACATAACATAGTAACAAGCAAAACAACACCCCTTCCCAATGTTCGAAATTAGCCAGGCGCCAGGCGCGTTTTTTGACTGATGCTGGTCCAATTGTGAGCCTCCCTGGGGAGAGCATTCCACAGTCGAGGAGCCACAGCAGAAAAGGCCCGTTCTTGTATTGCTGCCATCTGGACTTCTTATGAATGGGGCAAATGAAGAAGGACCTCAGGTGATGATTGCAGGGTGTGGGTCAGTTCATTTGAGTCTGCTCAAGCTTTATAATCAGCATTGGAGGCTCTGTAATCTACTGGTGAAAGCTGTGAGATTAATGAGTACCAAGGACAGAGCCTCTTCTATGGTGACTCCACATTTTCTTTGGAAGAAAGTTGTTGTTGTTTAGTCGGTTAGTCGTGTCCGACTCTTCGTGACCCCATGGACTAGAGCACGCCAGGCACTCCTGTCTTCCACTGCCTCCCGCAGTTTGGCCAAACTCATGTTAGTAGCTTCGAGAACACTGTCCAACCATCTCATCCTCTGTCGTCCCCTTCTCCTTGTGCCCCTCCATCTTTCCCAACATCAGGGTCTTTCCCAGGGAGTCTTCTCTTCTCATGAGGTGGCCAAAGTCTTGGAGCCTCAGCTTCCAGATCCGTCCTTCCCGTGAGCACTCAGGGCTGATTTCCTTAAGAATGGATAGGTTTGATCTTCTTGCAGTCCGTGGGACTCTCAAGAGTCTCCTCCAGCACCATAATTCAAAAGCATCAATTGGAAGAATATATGGTCTCCCTTTTTGCATGTGGTTAGTTTCAATGCCCCGTGCTTTTTAACAGAGGTTTTCTCTGCTGCCGCCACCTTAACTATTTATTTATGGTTTGTTTATTCATTCTGCTTTTAAAAGTATGCTGTAATCTGCTTTACGAGGGGCTAGTTACCCCCAAAAGCGAGCTGGAAATCTATTTAGTACCATGTCAGGGATTGAGTGTTCGAATCTGTCCTTAAAGGAGTAGATGCATTTGGGAATCATACTCAGTATATGGTGTCTAGCGGCTTAGTTAATAATAATCAGGACTGGACCTCTGCCAGCTTTAATAGCTGGGCAGAAGAGGGAGGTTTATCTGTCTTGGGAGCAAACACCGTCTCCCCTCACCCTTCCTAAAACTCAGTTTTGATGGAGACTTTGGTGCAGAGGAAGGGATCTAACTTTTGCAACCGTGCTGTAGCGCTTACTTAAAATGTCTCCTTCACCCCCCTGTTCCGCACTGAGCAGAGAGGTATATTATAGACATTAAATCATTATGAGCCTCTCCAGACAGTTTTTTATTTGCAGTATTTCATTGATGCAATAATTGTGCATTTGTGGCGGATGGCGCATCAGTTCGATAATAGTGCACAAAGGCTCCTCCTAGCACAGATCCTGCACCGAGTCGTGTTTCACTCCCGTGCCCGCCTGCCTAACTTCAAACAAGTCCACCCAATCTCTTCTCTTTCTGCCTCCCTCCCTCCCGGCCGCCCTCCTTCCCCCTCCCCGAAAAAAATCAAAACCCCCGCAAGCGCACTGGCATAGGGTTACCGATTCCACTCTCCTCCCGACAGCTGGCTCGCTCATGTTCCAAAAGAGGATCTCTTGTTTCGCTCCTGACGCAGGTTGCCGCGAGGGAGGCCGGGCTTGGGAGTTTGGCGTCAACGGGATAGGTGAGAGCTGTCACCAGGAGGCGACCTCTCCCTCTTCCCCAGAAGAAGTTCCATAGCTACCCAGCTACAGTGGAACACAAACAAAACCTTTTCACCGGTGCTATTATTATATTACTGTTATTATTTCATTTATTAAAAAACAACGAGGTAGCCTTTGTTTCCGTCGCCGGCTTCCCCTTCGATATCTTGGAGAGGTGCATGGTGCTTCTGTGTCCAGGGCGGCTGTTTACCAGCTCCATCTGGTACGCAGGATGAGATCCTACATGCCCGCAGACTGTCTCATCAGAGTGGTGCATGCTCTGGTTATCTCCCGCTTGGACTACTGCAATGCGCTCTACGTGGGGCTACCTTTGAAGGTGACCCGGAAACTGCAATTAATCCAGAATGCGGCAGCTAGACTGGTGACTGGGAGTGGCTGCCGGGACCACATAACACCGGTCCTGAAAGACCTACATTGGCTCCCAGTACGTTTCTGAGCACAATTCAAAGTGTTGGTGCTGACCTTTAAAGCCCTAAACGGCCTCGGTCCTGTATACCTGAAGGAGCGTCTCCACCCCCTTCATTCTGCCCGGACACTGAAATCCAGCGCCAAGGGCCTTCTGGCGGTTCCCTCACTGCGAGAAGCAAAGCTACAGGGAACCAGGCAGAGGGCCTTCTCGGTAGTGGCGCCCGCCCTGTGGAACGCCCTCGCATCAGAGGTCAAAGCGATAAACAACTACCTGACATTTAGAAAATACCTGAAGGCAGCCCTGTTTAGGGCAGTTTTTAATCTGTGATATTTTAATGTATTTGATACTGTTGGAAGCCGCCCAGAGTGGCTGGGGAGACCCGGCCAGATGGGCGGGGTACAAATAATAAATTATTATTATTATTATTAAGTCAAATGCAGGGAGTTTGCAGGCCTGTGTAAGTTGAGATTCCTGCATTGCAGGGGGTAGACTAGATGACCCTCGGGGAGCCTTCGGATTCTGCAATTCCATGCTTCTATGTTTGCCAAGGGCACACACACACAGCCTTGCAAGGGGCTGAAATGTGGGTTGCCAGCGTGGCACTTGTGGGCACACATCTGCCCACAAACGTTTTCCATAGTCCCCACAGGGTTCCATTCTCTCTGCCCCCCCCCCCAAAATCCCTGCTGAAATTGTGCTTGAAAGAGGCTGCCTTTAGACAATAAAAGGCTCATTTTAAAAGCCCAACCACGGTGCCGGGGCAATTTCAGTGATGCCACAGATGGGGAGAGAGGGGAGTTTCGGCCCGCAGCAGCTCCTCTGGTTTGCAAATGTACCCACGGGCCTTGAAAGGATGATGGCGCCCTATGGACATTAACTTGTAGGCCAGACCTGTTTGGGTGTTTACCCGTTGGGAGTTCTGAAACCCGGGTTTGTCCATGTAATGTGTGAAATCACACAAGTGGGTTGCCAAGTCTCGGAGTTGTCTCCAGTGTTAGTCTTACCCAGAAAAGACCCATTGAAATTAATGCACGTGATCTATCGATTTCAATGGGCCTACTCTAAGTAAAACTTAATTGGATGCAACCCTCTGTATTTGATCTGAAATTTCAGGGCAGGAAGGAAGATCTGAGCGGAAGGTGCTAGAATTCGTGTCTACCTACCTTCCATTGACCAGTTTCTCACTCTTGGCTCCACCCCATGTCCAATAGGCTCCGCCTACTGCTACTCAAAATATTTGGGAGAACTGTTTTAGAGCGAAAAAGTGTGATTGTCGGCTCGTGTATGCCTGTGTTGCAGCTGAACCACCATCTTTGAAGGGAAAATCCCATTTTCTCTTGTCCAGGAAGGAATGTCTCTTTCAAATCTATTTATCACAAAGGCATCTGCTATCCACATTTTTATTACTTTTTTTTTTTTTTTGGCATTCGTATTACAAGCAATTTAGCGTTTATCTGTTGGCTTAACCTAAAAACTGGGTCGTCATAGTCACTCCTGACCTAAAAATAAAAATCAGATTCTGCCTTTGTGCACAGAGAGGAACATTTCTAGGAAAGTAGGCAGTTTTCCGGCCGAGAAACAACAGCACATTACTCACAAACGCCCCCACCCTAAACCTGATCTCCCCTAAAGTATTATTCCTCTGAAGTCACTATCTCCTCTGAAGTTGACTTTCAGGTAACTCTTCTGTCTTAGTACTGTAGATGCTTCTGCTGTTTCATAACTCATTTATTTCATAAGAATTATATGCCACCTGATTGTTAAAAAACAAGCAAGCCTCAAAGCAGTTTTTAGAATACTAGAATTCAACGACAAGGTTTTTAGAAACAGTACTCAATATTATAGCTAAATAATAAAATGTTATGATTAACAACAATGCGTTTTTTATTATGTCATTAGCTGCTTGGGGACTTTTTGTGCAACCAGAGTTGCCTTGGGGCAAGAAAAAGCGACTAACAAATTTAATTAATAGTAAGTGGGATGGCTCAGTCCGTAGAGCACGAGACTCTTAATTTCAGGGTTGTGGGTTCGAGCCCCACTTTGGGCAAAAAGATTCCTGCATTGCAGGGGGTTGGTCTAGATGACCCCTATGATCTTATGATTTCCTAAGCCTAGTTGGGGCTGCAGTTTGATTCAGTTACAAATTTGCACATGAATGGGGCATGCCTTTCCGTGAGCCACCAGATGGGGAGCAAAATATTGGGGTGCTGGCATGGGTGTAGCCAGGATTTATCTTGTGGGGGGCAGGTAGCCAGGATTGAGGGGGGGGAAGGGTCAGGACACCCACCTGTCATCATACTCTAGCATGTCTTCACAACAGTTCTTTTAAATTACTTTTCTTTTGACCCCCAAGTGCTTGGAAAAATCTGTCCATCTTTCTACAGTGCAGTGCTTCCCCCCTTAAAAAAAATGTTTAGGGGTACATAATCTCATTTTCCTACTCATATTGAAATACTGTCCCTCAGTGAGGCCAAACTTAGATTCACAAAATGTATGCGCCCCCCCTAGAAAAAAAGCACTGCTACAATGTATACTAGTGGTTAAGTATTTTTATTTATTTGCTTTATGGGGGGAGGGGCGGCAGCTGCCCATGGGTGCCGCTCGCCCCCCTTCCCGCGCTTTGAGAGAGAGGGTCCCCGGTTCCAATCCTGCGCTGGCGTTTCCAATGCTAAAATCTCGCCTGGGCTGCTGGATCAATCTCCTTTTTGGGCGAGCAGCAGCAGGAAGAGGCTGCAATGACCAGCCTCGTGTCTCGTCCCAGAGCTGCCTTCTCTCCCCGCTCCCTTCCGCCCCGATTCCCGGGAGCCGGGGCTTTTCCTCGCCCGCCTCCCGCGGGCAGCCTGGCCGCTGCCTCCCCGAGTTGGCGGCCTTCCAGTTTCCTGTTTGACGTCACGGGCCTCTCTCTCTCTCCTGCCGCTGCTGCTCTTTTTGCAACTTGCGCTGCGTTTCGCTTGTAATCCGAGAAGCCCCCGGAACGGGGCAACCTCAGCTGCCGCCTGGAGAGATCGCGCTGCGCTTTACTACCGCGGGGAGTTGGTTCTCCCTCCTGGCTGCCTCTCTCGCGGGGTCTCTTTTTTTAGCCTGCGGGAGGAAAAGGGGAGAGAGAAAAAAATCCGGATTGCTTTGACTCTGTGCAAACCTTCCCTCCCTCCACTCGCCTCCTTGCTGCGGGTTTTCTGCACGCCAAGAGCGCGAAGGAAAGAGTATATTTTATTTTATTTTTAAGGGAGCAGGAGGCGAAAAGAGAAGCAATTGGCGGCTAAAGGTCCTAGTCCGCAAGAACTTGGGAGCATGCACCCGTGCTTTTCCGACTAGCCGTGCTTTTCTTGCAGCCGACCGGGGGTTGCCTTTTTTGCAGGGCGCAAAATCGCCCCTCCGAGGCGTGCCGTTTGCTGTTCTTTCACTTCTGGGAAACCAACATGGACAGAAAACAAGGTAGATGTGTTGCAACTGTCGGAAAAAGGGTGGCGGAAGGCTTCAGAGATCGATTGCAACGCAGCTCGTGCTGCTTCCAAGACTCCTTTAAAATGCCCTGTGTGCAATTGCTAATTTTATTTATTTTGCAAAGGAGGGTCTGTGCTCGGCGGAGAGTTGCAGGAAACTTGCATGCTTTTGCGGGGAGGTGCCGGGAACAGCCGGAGGAAGGGATTTGCAAGGTGGGGGGGTGGGGGCGGCTGAAATGTCATCCTGGTTCAATCATGAGCGTGCAAAAAAAAAAAAAAGTTTTGCGGGGGGGGGGAAGTTAGGTGGTGCATTTTATGTGTGGGTCTGCGCGGAAATGCTTTCCCGTTGCACAACTTAACCCCCCCACCCCCAAGCTCCGGGTTATTGTTCTGCAGAGCATTTTAACGTTGCATGCTGCTCCCCCTTTCCAAGTTCTGATTTTAGCTTGGCAGTTGACAGGTAACACTCTCTGGGGGGTTGCCTCTGCAGCTGCTGCTGAGTTTTTAACCCCCCCCCCTTTTCCCCTTCCTTTGCACAGGCCTCTGCGACTTGGAAAGGGGATTTTCTTCGTGAGCTGCTTTTTCCTCTCTCGTCCGCGTCCCCTCCCCCACACGCCCAGTTGCAACTTCTGCAAACAAAAAATGTCACTTGGCCCTGCAGGAGAAAGCTCTCAGAGGGTCGGCGATGGGGTGATGGGCGGCAGCTCGAGGCTCCCCCCCCCCAAGCGCTTGCAAGCTTGCAATGTCCAGTTAAAACAAAATTTAAAAAAAATCCTTCCAGTAGCACCTTAGAGACCAACTAAGTTTGTTCTTGGTATGAGCTTTCGTGTGCATGCACACGAAAGCTCATACCAAGAACAAACTTAGTTGGTCTCTAAGGTGCTACTGGAAGGATTTTTTTTAAATTTTGTTTTGACTATGACAGACCAACACGGCTATCTACCTGTAATGTCCAGTTATTTTGTGTGTGTTTGTGTGTGAGACAGCGTGCTCTATAAAGCTCTCGGTTTCTCTCTAAAAGTGCTCGGTCTACTTATTCGTTCTGCAGTCTCCACTTGTGGACCATGGGGGGTTTATATAATCCTGGGGTATAAGGTGATGATGCACTCTGCACGTGCACAAAAAGCAGGCTTTTTGCCTGCCATCCATGCACGCGTTCGCGACATGTATATATCTTTGTGTGCTCCTGGGGACCTGATGGTGCCGAAGGGCCTCTTGGAGAGGGGAGGGAAAGGAACTTTTGCCTGCTCTCGCTCAGGACTCTGTGTACTTTCTTGCAATCTCTGCCGGATTCATGCATGCCTTCGGAACATCTCTGCGGTGGTTTCGCGTTGAGCAAGTTTCCAGTTCTCCTCGTGGCTGGCTAAAATGAAGTTTGGCTGTTGGAAAGGAAATTTTGCAGACATGCACAGCATTTCTGCCGCATCTCTTTAACGGGGAGGGGCAGGGCTTAGAGGCGGCTGGACGCGGAAAGGCACCCAGGCTTCTCAGCCTAGTCCTTCCTCTTGAGGCAACATCTGTGCAGGGCGCACCAGGCAGGAATCCTTGCAAGCAGACGTAAGAATATTACAACCAGCTTGCTTGGATCAGTTTCAGTCGCTCATCTAGTCCAGCATCCTGTTCTCACAGTGGCCGGCCAGAAACCCGCAAGCAGGATTTGAGCCCCAGAGCGCCCTCCCCTCGCCTGGTTTCTGGCAACTGATGTTCAGAAGTATTGCTGCTTCCAGAGGCAGAGTGTAGCCAGTGACACCCCCCCCCCCTAGAAAAATAGGTGCCGGTACTCGCAATGAAGTTGTTACAGTAAGTGCCACACTTTTTAACAACAACAAAAGAGGTGCGGGTACTGCATACCCTTAAGCACCCCCTGGGAAAAAAATAACCACTGTGTATAGATATCGTGGCTTGTACAGTATAGCCATTGATAACTTTGCCCTCCATGATTGGTTCACTCCTCTTTTCAAGCGACCCACGTCAGTGGTTTTATATATCCTGTTGTCAACACATGGGAAGGGCTGGGGCTTGCTGATTTGCCAAAGACCACCCTTTCAGTATGTGCAGAGGTGGGATTTAAGGCTTTCTGGGTCATCCCTTGTGTACTTACACCAGTGGTTATCTCACACAGAGGACGGGATGGTTTGAGAATAGTGCACTGATCTTGGCCCAGCTGCACTTACTTGCCAAGCATTTTCCAGGCCCTTTCCCCAGGGAACTCCAGGAATTGTAGCTCCGCAAGGGACACTAGGCAGCTCTTAACACAGGGGTCGGAAACATGCGGCCCATGGGCCGGAAGCGGCCCACGGAGGCCGTTTAACTGGCCCACAAACCGCCCCGGAAATCGCGTCTGCACATGCGCAGATGCCGGAAATCGCGGGCGGGCACGCGATTCAGCCCACGGAGGGATCTCTGCGGGACAGATCCGGCCCAGGCAAGGTAAACCTTGCCAACCCCTGTCCTAACAACTCCCAGAATCCTTAGCAAACGACAGCTCCCAGTATTCTTGGGGTGGCAAGCCATGACACTTGAAAGTGCTATGATACTGCTTTAAAAGTATAGTGCAGATGGAGGAATAAAGCCATCCAAGCAGCTGATGACATTGT
Source organism: Darevskia nairensis (assembly GCA_034642065.1). Lineage (NCBI taxonomy): Eukaryota > Metazoa > Chordata > Lepidosauria > Squamata > Lacertidae > Darevskia > Darevskia nairensis. Next base: position 27,499 of record JAWWNI010001521.1, read on the forward strand.
ATACCGAAATGTCTGGGCAAATAAAAGTTTTGTCAGTTGGCACTTAGCGCGGTGTTTGACGCCAGGTGTATCTCCATCTAATAGTGAACTCGGCTGGTGAGTGCCAACAAAACTGTAGCCAAGTTGGAACAGGTTACCTGCGTGCTCAGAGGAAATTCGAGCTTTGCAGAAGTACCCCAGAACCCTTAAGTGTTACCTACTTCGTAGTTTAAGGGTTTGGAGTATTTCTGCAACCCCCCCCAAATATTGTCTAGTGAAGCCTGAAGATGCTCAGTGACCACAGAATGCTGAGGTCTCTTGGAGGAATTGGGGGGGGGGGCTAAAATGTGTGTTGTGGAAGAGACGCAGGCTGACTTTGTATTTATTTATTCCATAAAATTTATATACCTTTTGATTGTCGGGGGGGGACGGACCTCTAAACCCAGAACAGGAGTTCTTCAAACTGCAACACGTTGGTCTCTGTTTGCAGCATTACTATTGCAGTATTTATTCTTCCTGTCTTCCAGGAGCCCAGAGTAGCCTGCTGGGTTTTTATCCCTTAAACCCATCCTGTGATTGTGGTTAGATTGGGATAGTGTGAACGGGCCAAGATCCTTCGGGAAACCTTGGTATACCTGAGTAGGGATCTCTACCCAGCTCTCCTGGATGTGCATGACTTTGGTCGACCATTTTGTGCTCCACTCTGCTCATGCGCTGAACGCACATGCGCTATTCTCTCGACGCACGGTCCGCAAGGCAGGGAGAATTCCAAGCGAAACGCCGCGTGTCGTCCGCTGTAGAATTGCTAACCCAGAATATAACAAGAGGCTCCTTCCTGGAGCTTTGATATTGTTGGGATGATCGTCTGGAAGGCTGGTGAAAATCCAGACTCGGTACCAAACAAATCAAGGATTGGGGAGAAGGCTGGTGGTTGATGCCCAAAACGTACCATTAAAAAAAACCAGCAACCCTAATCCCCTAAGTGATTTTGGACCGCCTCTCCTGGTATGCCCCGTGTAGGACCTTAAGGTCCTCAAATAATAACATTTTGGAGGTCCCGAGTCACAAGGATGCTAGGCTGGCCTCAACTAGGGCCCAGGGCCTTCTCAGTACTGGCCCCGACTTGGTGGAACGGTCTGTCACAAGAGACCAGGGCCCTGCGGGATTTGGCATCTTTCCGCAGGGCCTGCAAGACGGAGCTGTTCTGCCTGGCCTTTGGGTTGGTTTCAGTTTAACCCTGATGTTTCATTTCTTTATGGTTTGATTGGTGGGCTACTTAAAAATGAGGCTGCATTTTAAACTTTAAATCGTATTTTAACCTGCATTTTAATTGATTGTTTTGTATGTTTTGTTCTGATTTTATTGGTGTTAGCCTCTCTGAGCCCGGTCTTGGCTGGGAAGGGCAGGGTATAAATAGAAATTTATTATTATATTATTATTATGTGTTTATGAAGAGTTTCCATTGGGGGAATTGGAGGAAGGCCTCAGGGTGAAAGAAAAGGTAGTGCGATGGAAGTGAAATAATTTAAAAGCACGCCCCTTGGAAAACAATTGTTGCCTGGGTTGTTTTGGCAAGATATTGAGGATAGACGAGTGTGCTGCATGCTTGTCCACTAAGAGGTCAAATGTCAACAATCGGCTTCTCCGTAATTCCTAAAGAAGAATCACACTGTGCAGAACAGCAGTTTATCTTTTCGATTTTATTTATGGGGTTAGTTGGTCGACAAGAGTATAAGCGAGGACTGCTTGTTCTCTTTCCCCGCAGCCAGTCTGCAAGTTAGGAATCTGTTTGCAAACTAGCATGCAAGCCTGTGCGAGTGAACTTTGCAAGATGCGTGGAGCAGCACCAAACACATAGAGCGGGATCTCAGTTGCAGCTTTGCTCTCCTGGGACTTGGCTCCTTTCCAGCAGCTGCAATTCCAGCTGCTGCAATTCAGAGGCAGACTCCCTCCAAAATGTAGAGGCAGAGCATATAGCCTTAGCTTTGGTCCATTCGTCTAATACCGTATAAGAGCATCAGAATATAAGAAGAGGCTGCTAGATCAGGCGGAAGGCTCGCCTAATCCAGCTTCCTGCTCTCGCAGTGGCTAAGCAGATGCTTCTGGGAAGCTCTCAAGCAGGAATCTTTGAGTGCAACAGCTGTCTCTTCGCTTGCAGCTGGTATACAGAGGCTTGCCGTCTCTTGCCTGTAGCACCTGAAAGCACATTAGGCAGAAAGATGGCTCCTAAGCCGTATGCGTTCTCCTTGGTTAGGCGAGTGAGCGGTCCTGTTATTCCCGTACTTTACAGAACCCTTCCCTGCAAACTGGCATTTAGTTAATGTGCAATTCCTGCTTGGGGGGGATTTTTAGACCAGCTGGAATTCTCTTTTCTTGTCTCTCCGTTTTGGTTTGTCATCCTCCTGCTTGCTCAGACAAGTATTCGGAGAAGTGTCAGCTGAGTGTAAATCTCCTTGTGCTATTTATAGCTTTCCTTTGCCCTGTGTGTGTGTGTGTGTGTGTGTGTGTGTGTGTGTTTGTGCGGTGATGAGGAGGTATACAAGAGGTGGAGGGAACTGCGCTGCAGCCTTAGCAAGAGGCAACCCTGAAACTGTAGCCGCAGCAAACATTGACAGGGCCTCCAAAACAGAAAGGCGGAATTTCCAGCAGAGCTTGTTGGGTTAGGAACAGGTCACCAAATATGCATATTTTCCTGCATGCTCCTGGCTTGAGGTGTTCCAGGAAGCTGGTGCGTCAGAAGGGTGGAGATTGCAATGCAACGTGAGGTTGCAACCCATCCTTTAATCCCGGAGGTGTTGCAATGGTGCCTCTGAGGAAATACAAATGTTAACAAGGGCGCAGGCATTGAGGCGGTGGGTTTGAAGATGCTTTTATTGTTGCTGTAAAATGCACCCTGAAGATCTATGGAGGAATGGGTTTGTCGTCCAACCTGCACCCTACTGCATGGGTAGGGAAACATAGGCCCGGGGACCGGATCCGGCCCAATTGCCTTCTCAATCCGGCCCGCGAACAGTCCAGGAATCAGTGTGTTTTTTACATGAGTAGAATGTGTGCTTTTATTTAAAATGCATCTCTGGGTTATTTGTGGGGCATAGGAATTCATTCATCCCCCCCCCCAAAATATAGCCCCCCCAAGGTCTGAGGGACAGTGGACTGGCCCCCTGCTGGAAACGTTTGCTGACCCTTGCCCTACAGGGTGATTATTCTATCGTAGGACCCCTCCAGATGTGTGGGGCCTTTTTGCAGGCATTATCTGCAACTTTTCAGAGATGTAATGATAGTGCTTTGGTGGTGTATATATTGGACCGTCCATGCAGTATCGTTCTGCTTTATTTTTTCTATGATGCTTCCCCAGTGTTAATGCATTATTGCCATCTGGAAGGACAACCCTCCAAAAAAGAGTGGTATTAAAAAATGCTGTATTTTGGTAGGAAACAAAGCAGTAGTTTCAATCCCAAAACATTGCAGGCACAAACAGTATTGAAAGAGGAATTGCGTATAACTGCCCTGGTTTCATCTTTTATCATTTTATTTATCATTTAAGTTTATTTATTGTTTAAATGTAGCTTCCCACCCCGCAAAAAAACCCATGCGTCTTTTAGATTTTTAAAATACAGTACTGGTTTTAATGTATGTTTGTGCTTGTTTTTTGCTTAAAATATTGTAAGTCTCTTTGAGTTGCTGTGGCAAAAGATGCAACTAATAAAATTTTTTTCTTTTTAAAAAAATACTTTTTATTTGGTTTTACAAATATAGAATTATTACAGTACAATACAAAATAGATATCCATATTTAGAGATTTCTCCGAGTCTCTGGACTTCCCACCTTCCCCTCCATGGGGTCCTATTGTCATCCTTTTCAACTGCATATTATTTCGTAATCCATGTTATATGTCTCCCATTTTGTGCATAATATTTGCTACATCACAAGTGTTATTGCAATCCTGCTAGTGTTTTCATCTGCTTACATTGGTCCCTTAGATAAGATGCAACTAATAAAATAAATAAATGAATCATAATACTAATAATCTGGAACTAGACTCTGGATCCTTGAAGAAGTAGGATTTGCTGGCGACGTGGTAGTAGCACCCCTGATTGTGGAGGAAAGGGGGCAAAGTTTGGACCTGAGGATCTGGCCACCTATGGGAGACTGGGCACCTCTGCACTGAGAGCTGTGCCCGTCTACCGATGGGCAGAACTCCCTCCTTTGTGTGTCACACTCTCTCTCTCCATAGAAGTTGTGGGCTGCAGTTTGTGGACAACAGCGTTCCAGCTTCCTGATCCATCCTAGCTTTCACTTTGGGGGGTGGGGAGCAAGTCTCTAGGCCAGGCGCCCCCAAACTTGACCCTCCAGATGTTTTGGGACTACAATTCCAATCATCCCTGACCCACTGGTCCTGTTGGCTAGGGATGATGGGAGCTGTAGTCCCAAAACATCTGGAGGGCCGAGTTTGGGGGTGCCTGCTCTAGGCCGCAAGGATCCGAGGGATCCCAGAATCCCAGGGAGGCATCTGAGTAAGAACTTCTGGGTGGCAGGACTTCAGAAGCTGGCTCTGCTCCTCGTTTAACAGTCTGGGAAAGCAGAGGAGCAAAAACAGCAGACTGCTGCAGAAGTTCCTCAAGGAAAATAAGCCAATTGGCCTAATTTTATGCTGATTGTAGAATTTTGGGTTTCGGATTGCCTAGCCTAGAAATACGCTTCTGCCCTTCTCTCTTGGCATGGGGGTCTCTCTCTGTGTTAGAAACTCAGATATATAAACTAGGCTCCAAATGGCTCCTTTAAACCGGGATTACAGTCGCCAAAACCGAATGTCTTAGATGCCGTTTGGGGGCCAGACGGCTCGAAAGTTCTGTTTCTCAGTAACACTACTTTTCGGTTTCTGAATTTCGTTCCATCGGCGCAGATAAAATATCATGGGTAGAATTCTACAGGATTTGCTGTTAGCTTGTGAAAACAGGCAAGATCCAAACAAGATCAGGTGCCATTTTGGCACCTGGGCATCTTCACTTGGCTGCAAGTGGCGGATAGCCAATTGCAAAATGCGCTTGGTAAATGTTGAACGATTCTCAATTGGGACCTTTCTTGTCGCCTGTTCCAAATTTCTACCCCTTTGCCTTCTGCGGCATTCTAAATTCTGCAGAAGTCCCTATGATCAGAGTTCACCAATAAACTGTTAATAGATGGGCATTTAAAAAAAATAATCAAATTGGCGTCTAGTCGGAGGGCAAGATTAAGGGTTTTTACCTGCTCGCTGGAATGAAGCAGTGGGGAACCCCCCCCCCCCCGCTATGAAGATTTACAGTGCCTGACACTAGGCCCAGGGGTCAGCAACCTTTTTCAGCCATGGTCCCTCAGACTATGTGGTGGGCCAGACTATCTATCTATCTATCTATCTATCTATCTATCTATCTATCTATCTATCTATCTAGGGGGGGGAATGAATGAATTCCTATGCCCCACAAATAACCCAGAGATGCATTTTAAATAAAAGCACACATTCTACTCATCTAAAAACACACACTGATTCTCGGACCGTCCACAGGCCAGATTGAGAAGGTGATTGGACCAGATCCGGCCCCCGGGCCTTAGGTTGCCTACCCCTGCAGTAGGCAGACCAGCCTTGTTGCTGTCACTCATTTAGGGTGACGAAGGGACGGTTCGCACAGTAATTCAGTCTACGGCCAAGCCCTTGGCAGGTTTCTCTCCCCCACAACTTAGCAACCCCTCACTAACCTACATTTTAAAATCTTCCTGAGTTTGGGAGGTGGGTAGTAACATGGCTGGTGAACTTTTCATGGGGGGGGGGCGAGGAAGAGAAACCAGAGTATTGGAAAGCTTTTCATTTTCTAAAAATGTGTTGCTTCATTGAAGATCATTAGTAACATTATTAATAGCTGCAACACCAGTCAAAACATCAGGCAGTTTTAGAGTTGCAATTAATTCAAGTGTGTGTGCGTGTGTATGTGTTTATGGGTCCACCGCTTTTGGGATGTGCTAAAATTTACAAATGCTAATCTCCCCCCCCCCCGTGCCTTTGTTCCCTCCTTAAAACATCTTGAAAACTCAAGAAAGTTTAGAGATAAGAACAGAAGAATACCCGTAAGTATTTCAAGGCATGGCCTATACAGTTTTCTTACCTTAAACAATGTAAGGAAACTACAGGCCATGCCTTGAAATACTTCCGGGTATTCTTATTTATTTACTAGTAAATTAAGCCCGTTAAGATAACGGGCGCTAGATTATATGTGATATGGCAGACTTCTTCTCTACCCCACCCCCCACCTCGCAGCAGCAAGCAAGCAGCGTAACCACGCCCCCCTCTCCGCCTGCTCCAATCCCTGCTTCCGCGTGTGTCATGCGCAGTACCTCACTTCCGTGACACACAGAAAATTGCAGGTGGACGCAGGGACACTTGAAGATTATAATATAGGATTATAGCAGTGCTTTATTACGGTAGTTATTACAATGATTTGCTTGAATTTTTTTTTTTGAAAACCTGGATCTTCCTTTTCATAATATAGAGGGGTGGAATCATCTTTATAATTTACAGAATTGTGTTTTACCAACAAATGTAGGTAATGAAACACATCTGAGAAGACGCAGAATAAGTTCAAAATAACTTTATTTAAATAAGAGTACCCTTAAACATTTTTTAAAGAAAAAAAAGCACTCTGTATGTTTGTGTGTGTGTGTGTGTGTGTGTGTGTGTGTGTGTATCAGGGAGGGCATCAGGGGGGAGGGGGCATATTGTGGGTATGTTTCAGGGAGCAAAGGGGAATATTTTTGGAAGCTTTCAGGGGGGAGGGGGCATGTTCAGGGAGGGCATCAGGGGGAAGGGGGTATATTGTGGGTACGTTTCAGGGAGCAAAGGGGAATATTTTGGGGAGCTTTCAGGGGGGAGGGGGCATGTTCAGGGAGGGCATCAGGGGGAAGGGGGCATATTGTGGGTACGTTCAGGGAGCAAAGGGGAATATTTAGGGAAGCTTTGAGGGGGGAGGGGGCATGTTCAGGGAGGGCATCAGGGGGAAGGGGGCATATTGTGGGTATTTTTCAGGGAGCAAAGGGGAATATTTTGGGAAGATTTAAGGGGGGAGGGGGCAGGTTCAGGGAGGGCATCAGGGGAAAGGGGGTATATTGTGGGTACGTTTCAGGGAGCAAAGGGGAATATTTTGGGAAGCTTTCAGGGGGGAGGGGGCATGTTCAGGGAGGGCATCAGGGGGAAGGGGGCATATTGTGGGTATTTTTCAGGGAGCAAAGGGGAATATTTTGGGAAGATTTAAGGGGGGAGGGGGCAGGTTCAGGGAGGGCATCAGGGGGAAGGGGGCATATTGTGGGTACGTTTCAGGGAGCAAAGGGGAATATTTTGGGAAGCTTTCAGGGGGGAGGGGGCATGTTCAGGGAGGGCATCAGGGGGAAGGGGGCATATTGTGGGTACGTTTCAGGGAGCAAAGGGGAATATTTTGGGAAGGTTTCAGGGGGGAGGGGGCATGTTCAGGGAGGGCATCAGGGGGAAGGGGGCATATTGTGGGTACGTTTCAGGGAGCAAAGGGGAATATTTTGGGAAGCTTTCAGGGGGGAGGGGGCATGTTCAGGGAGGGCATGAGGGGGAAGGGGGCATATTGTGGGTACGTTTCAGGGAGCAAAGGGGAATATTTTGGGAAGCTTTCAGGGGGGAAGGGAGCATGTTCAGGGAGGGCATCAGGGGGAAGGGGGCATATTGTGGGTACGTTTCAGGGAGCAAAGGGGAATATTTTGGGAAGCTTTCAGGGGGGAAGGGAGCATGTTCAGGGAGGGCATCAGGGGGAAGGGGGCATATTGTGGGTACGTTTCAGGGAGCAAAGGGGAATATTTTGGGAAGCTTTCAGGGGGGAAGGGAGCATGTTCAGGGAGGGCATCAGGGGGAAGGGGGCATATTGTGGGTACGTTTCAGGGAGCAAAGGGGAATATTTTGGGAAGCTTTCAGGGGGGAAGGGAGCATGTTCAGGGAGGGCATCAGGGGGAAGGGGGCATATTGTGGGTACGTTTCAGGGAGCAAAGGGGAATATTTTGGGAAGCTTTCAGGGGGGAGGGGGCTGTAGCGGTGGCGATATTCAGCGCCCTGCTTGCGCCGGCCCCCTTGGATCGCAGTGCACCTGCTGGGGGGGGACCCCCACCCACCCAACTCCCAGTGCGCGCCACTCCCCCCCAAAAAAGCACCACCCAAGGCCAGCTCCGCCCTCCTCCCGTCGGAGGCGTGGGCGAGTCAGGGCTCAGAGCAACTTTTCCTCCCCACGTGCGCTGGCAAGCTCTGGGGCTGCTGCCTCCCTCGCCTCCTCCCGTCGTGTCACCTCAGGCGTCCCGGAGTTGGGGGCAGGCGGGGACTTCCCGTCTGCAAGCCGGGGGGCTCCGCTTTCCAGGTCTGGGGCGGCGGCGGCTGCCGCTTCTCCGCCTCCTCCTTTTGTGGCCGCCGCGTGCTCGCTGGCTCGTGTCGCACACGGGAGGTGGCGAGCAGGGCGGAGGGGGCTCCGCTTCCTGGCAGCGGCGGCAGGACAGCCTCAACCCGGGGCCCTCCTCCTTTTGTGGCCGCCGCGTGCTCGCTGGCTCGTGTCGCACACGGGAGGTGGCGAGCAGGGCGGAGGGCGCTCCGCTTCCTGGCAGCGGCGGCAGGACAGCCTCAACCCGGGGCCCTTCGCTCGCTCTGCCCCTGCGGGCTGTAGGTCCGGAGGGCGGCGGCGGCAGCATCCTCGGCAAAGCGGGGGTGGGCGAGAGTTGCGCGCCCGTCCCGGCAGCATCCATCCCGCCCCGCCTTCAGCGCCGGAGCGCCGCGCCTGGCCTGGCCTGCCGAGCCGGTGGGAGGCGGAGGAGGAGGAGGCGAAGGACGCAGGAGGCCGGGAGCCTCCCTCGGCGGGCAGCGGCGGTAGCGGGAGCGGCGCTTTGCGCCGCTCCCCCCCCCCCGGCAATGGCGGCGGCGCAGTTTCGCCCGGCCGGAAGTGCCTCTGCATCGTCCCGCCCCCCTCTCCACCCCCTCCAATCCCTGCGTCCGTCTGTGCCATGCGTCACTTCCGTGACACACAGAAAATTGCCGGTGGACGCAGGGACACTTCAAGATTATAATATAGGATTCGTAAATAATATTCACTTGAGTTTTCGTATGTCTTAAGAACACAATGCTATTTTGCATCAAATACTATACTACCAGGTATTTGGTGAAAATTACTTTCCTGGTAAAGCTTTGCATTTATTTTTTAAATGTAACATTAAATGTGCTTAATGGGTTTTCACTCACCACCCATCAAATATTTTAATTCATATCTGTTTGCCTTTCGGGGTCCAGGTTACACACTCCGTTTAGGGCAAAGGAACATTTGCCGTGTTCCATATTTTGCATGAAGCCACATCTTTTGGGGAGAAATTTGCACAATACGGAGGGGGGGGCATGTGGAGCCTCTGCCCCTCCCTGCCAGCTTGCAACTAGATCTCAGGGACAGGGTAGGTAAACGGGACAGACAGACGGGGGCCTTTGCATGCTTCAGCTCTGCTTTTCAGGTCTTGTGAGCTGACTGCCTCTTCTCTCGAGATGAGCGATCCCAGGCTTCCTCTGAACTTTGGGGCTGGAGAAAGGCCAGGAGCCGCAGACTCATCACACCAAGTAGCTGGTTCCAGGTTTTCCAGATTTTGGGGAGCAAGTGAGCCCCAGCTTTGAAAAGGGTGACAGCTAGAACAGGCCTCCCCATGCATGCTCTGGCCGTCGGTTTGCAACGGGAAACAGGGTACAGTGGTACCTCAGTTTAAGAACAGTCCTGTTTAAGAACAATTTGGTTTACAAACTCCACAAAACCGGAAATAGTGTCCCGGTTTGAGATCTTTACTTCGGTCTAAGAACGGAATCCGAACGGTGGAAGCGCACCGGTGGCAGGAGGCCTCATTAGGAAAAGCGCGCCTCGGTTTAAGAACGGTTTCAGTTTCAGAATGGACTTCTGGAACGGATTCAGTTCGTAAACCGATGTACCACTCTGTGTGTGTGTGTGTGTGTGAACTCTTTTTGTCCATCTTCGCTGAACATTTAAAGCACTATACAGTCTTACCTTGGATTCTGAACGCCTTGGTACTTGGACGTTTTGGCTCCCGAATGCCGCAAACCCAGAAGTGACTGTTCCGGTTTGTGTACGTTCTTTGGAACCCGAATGTCCGACGGAGCTTCTGATTGGCTGCAAGAACTTCCTGCAGCCAATCGGAAGCCGCGCTTTGGTTTCGGAACGTTTTGGAAGTTGAACAGACTTCCGGAACGGATTCCGTTTGACTTCCGAGGTACGACTGTAATAGCACTTTAAACAGTCGTGGCTTCCCCCATTTGTTAAGTGAGATGTTAGGAGAGGACCTCCCCCCCTTTAGTCTCCTCCCAGAGCGGCTTAACTGTCAATCCCTCTTCCCAGGGAACTCTGGGAATTTCTGTTCTGTGAGGAGAACGAGGGTCTTCTAAGACCCCTCAGCACCCTTAAGAAACTACAGCTCCCATAATACTTTGGGGGAAGCCTTGGTGATTTAAAGTGGCATGATACTGCTTCAGATGTTTAGTGCAGATGAGGCCAGAAGCAGAACTTAAATATTGGCCGTCCACTCCTTCCCCCTACCCGAAAAGCTCTGCCTTGAAAAGTGCACGGAGGCCATTTTGTGTTCCGGAACATTTTTTCCATGTAAACCTGTCCCGAGCAGTAGAGGCCCATTGCAGTTAATGGCTCCTCTCAGTCCTTTCATGCTAGCAGAAAATAGGAGGGTTCTCCATTGCTGCCTCCTCCTCCTCCATGAAGGCCATAATGAATGGCCATTGTCCTGCTGTTCCAGTCTGACATCACTGGCACTCTTTGGCGATGGTGTTGGACACTCTTTCTCACCGGTTAACCCTTCCCATGATCTTTTTGAGTTTTGCAAGCTCCGTTCTACATCTTCACGACTCCAGGAGAACCGCAAATTTGCTCAGGGTGCTCGGCTGAGCCTGAGACGGTTCAGATTTGACTCTGAAACTGTGGTTTTTTGCATGCTTGGTTTGTTGTGGGATCTGCAGCAGCTCCTACCTGACAGAGCTATGGTTTGGGAGAGGCTGTTGAAGCTGTTTTTTTCCAAACCATGGTTCAGGAGGCTGATGCTTTGATGTTGCATGTGAACTGACAAATTGTGACGTTGCTGCGGCCTCGAGAGGCTTTGGTTTGGGGGTAGGATTTGGGGCACAGGGGAAAAGGAAACAACAGATGCTATGGTCTGCCTGAATATTGGGGGCACAAATTGTGGTTTGGAGCCTAGACTGTGGTTGGCAGCGCAGGAAGTTGTCTTCTACTAAGTGAGACAAATGATCCTTCTAACTGTGCTCTGCGGACTGGGAATGGCTTTCCATGCTCTCAGATGGGGAGTATTCTCCAACTGCGCTGGGAAGTGCTATGAAACTGGGACCTTCTACATGCAAGGCAGATGTTCCACGGCTTCACTACAGATTTTCCCTTTAGCTCATGTCATCTGTTGAAGCTGCTATTGCAATCCTGGAGCTGCAAGCTCTCTCTCTCTCTTTACCAGAATGCTTTATGCAGCCTACTCCTGCAGAACTGTAGTTGGGTGTGCATTTTGGAATGTGCCAGGCGAAAGCTTTCTAGTGGGGGCATAGCTGTCAACCCTCCCTTTTTTTTTGCCCTTATTCCAATGCCGTTTCCTGCTGCTCTCTCGGATTGTTGATATCCCTTAAATTTCCCGGATTTCAAAGGAAGCAGCTCCTCTCCCTCCCTGCCGGCCAGGGAGGCTCCTCAGCTGCGTTGCTCGGCTGCCAATAAGGAGTCTGAGACTGACTGGGGGCGGAGCTTGCATGCCTTGTGCAGCCAGACCCTCACGCCCAACCAGACAGACAGCCTGCCTGCCGTCTATGCACTCGCTCTTTCGCTCACCCATTCGTGCGCAGCCTCTGGAGCGCAGGGTGGCGAGGCTACTTGGTGCCATTGCACCGTCCTTGTGGCATCCCTTATTTTCAAATCCAAAAGTTGACAGCTATGAGCGGGGGGGGGGGAGCCCAGGCATTAATCAGACAGAGCGCCAAGGGCCGTCAACAGATCTTGCCAAGGCCCAGCAAGGACTGGACATATCTGTGTGCCAAATTCTGGCCTCGCACAGGGCGCCATAGTACCCGAGTCGGCCACTGATATTGGCCATGAAGCTCACAGGGTGACTTTGGGGTAGCTGTAGTCGTTTTCATTTTCAATGTTGTTGTTTTGTTATTTATATGCCACCCATCTGACTAGCTCGCCACTCTGAGCGGCTTCCAGCAAAATATAAAAACACACACACAATAAGACACCAAACATTAAAATCTTCACTATACAGGGGAAGTCACTTCATCTCAGCCTAGCCTACTTCACAGGGTTGTTGTGATTAATTGAGGAGAGAGGCAGAAACAAGCATGCCACCTTGATCTCTTTTCAAGAAATTAACAAGGAATAACTCAACACGCAGCAACACCCCCCTCCCACCGATGCTGTTATGTGGAAATTCAGAAGAGCTCTCCTTAAGAAGATGGTTACCAGATTTTTTTCAATGAATCCGGGGACACTTCTACAGTATTTTATTTTTTAAGCTGAGTAGCAACAGGGAATCAGTAGTGGGGATGGTGAGGCAAAAGACCCTGGGCCCAAGCACACGTGCATATTGTATAAAGGTGCAAAGCCCTTCTTTCGCACCCTGTGAAACATAAATGCGCAGAGTTTTTTAAAAACTGGGCAACGGTCGCCCGCCCACGACTCCCGAGCCTCCCCTGATCAGTCAAAACAAAGGGGGAAGGGGGCAGGAGATCTGTACCGCCGGATGTCCCCGGTTCCTCTTCGGCAGTGGTGGCTGCCATGGCGCCCGCCATTTTCTTCTCTGGAAGTCCCCATATGATGTGTTGCACACACGACACATCATATGGGGTCTTCCAGCGGGGAAAAATGGCGGGTGTCATGGCAACGAGCAGCTCCTGAAGCCAGCCAGAGCCAACTACGCTACCAGGCTGACTCTGGGCTCCTGAGGCTGCCGCTGCCACATTTCCCAGGTACAGATTTGCAAATTGGGGGACATTCCGGGGACGGAATTTGTCCGGGGACAGATTTGCAAATCCGGGGACTGTCCCCGGTTACCGGGGACGTCTGGTAACCCTACTAAAGAACCCTACACTTGTTGCCCAAGCCATTAAGACCAAAGTTTCCCGTGGAACGGATGGGCATTTCGCACCGTCTCTCGAGTTATCCCGAGGATAGCAACGATTGCTGCTAACGCCAGTCCTGGCCAGCTGGATCCAGCCTCGGGAACATGACCTGAACGATCGTAACCCCCTGTGAGCGGTTGCTGCCGCCGCCGCATTCTGAATGAAAAGCTTGAACGGATTCTCGAAAAAGGCGGCGTTGTCCTAAACTGGGTTTCATATCTTACTTCATTTCCCCTCCCATCCAAATGCTTGGAAATGTAGTGACCTCTAGCGGTCAAGGAAGGCCTGAAGCAGTAGAAGCCCAGAGCTTGTTCACCCTTGGCTCCCCCAAGGGGTAGGAACCCTGGGGAATTGAAATTCAGCCTCTGCCCTGAGACTGTGTTGTGCATCCCACAGCCCAGAGCTGGTTAGGAGTTAAATGGCAAAATCAAAGCATAGGAAGCTGCCTTGGACTAAATCAGACCGTTGGTTTATGTGGAAGTTGTTCAATTTGGTTGTGTACGTTCTGATGTTCTGCTCCTGACTGCTTTTGCTTAAGTTCGTAGTTATAAAAAAGTACATGTGTTATAAGCAGGGGCGTAGGAAGTGGGGGGAGGCGGGGGGGCGCCCCAGGTTCCATCCTGGAGGAGGTGACAAATTATCAAGGAGCAATTACTGCCCTACTACGGTGGTTCATAAAAATGGGTTGGTTTTTTTTTTTTTTAAATGCCTGCTCCAAAGGTCTTATCTTACTACACTAGGGATTATATAGCTATATATGAAATTTCATGCATATCAGTTAATATTTTGACCCTCCTCCACGAAAATAGCTGTTTACTTGGCCGTTTTCCTATGTCGTGAAGGCTGAAATTTCAATTCAGTGGAGCACTTACCCGCGGAAAGCCATCTAATTAGACTTTGATTTGATTTTGACATGTTTTTAGGAGGTAATTTAATTATTGTTTGATTTTATACCAATGTTATGTATCTGATGATAGCCGCCCTGAGCACGACTTTGGCCGGGGAGGGCAGGATATAAATAAAAGTTTATTATTATTATTATTATTATTATTATTATTACTTATTAGTCTTTGTAAGAAAATATGAAATAACGTAAAACCATTTTTGCAGGCAAAAAAATAAAATAAAAACTAATCAATGTGTGTGTGTGGGGGGGGGGTGACAAGAAATTTTCCGCACCGGGTACCACCTGACCTTCCTACGCCTCTGGTTGTAAGGTGCCTTGAGCGTGGTTTTAACTTTGGAAAGGCAGCATACAAATAAAATGATTGATGGATTGATCATTGGTCCAGCTAGCAGAGAGGGATAGCTCAGTTGGTAGTAATAATAATTTATAATAATTATTATTTGTACCCTGCCCATCTGGCTGAGTTTCCCCAGCCACTCTGGGTGGCTCCCAATCAAGTATTAAAAACAATACAGCATTAAGTATTAAAAACTTCCCCAAACAGGGCTGCCTTCAGGTGTCTTTTAAAAATAGGATAGCTGCTTATTTCCTTGACCTCTGCTGGAAGAGCGTTCCACAGGGCGGGCGCCACAACCGAGAAGGTCCTGTGTCTGGTAGAGCATAATAATAATAATAATAAATTTATTCTGTATTAAATTTGTATACTGCCCTATACCTGCAAGATTCAGGGCGGTTACAGCATAAAAACACAATATAAAAATACAAAATAAATAATAAAAACAAAAGCACCTCAATATCTATATCAGGCATAGGCAAACTCGGCCCTCCAGATGTTTTGGGACTACAATTCCCATCATCCTTGACCACTGGTCCTGTTAGCTAGGGATGATGGGAGTTGTAGTCCCAAAACATCTGGAGTTTGCCTATCCCTGATCTATATGCTGGCCACCTGACTGGGTTGCCCCAGCCACTCTTGGCGGCTTCCAACAAATCAAAACACAGCAAGACATCAAACATTAAATTTTTTCCTATGCCTTCAGATGTCTTCTAAAAGTCAAATAGTTGTTAAATTCCTTGACATCTGACGGGAGGGCGTTCCACAGGGCGGGGGCCACTACCGAGAAGGCCCTCTGCCTGGTTCCCTGTAACCTCACTTCTCACATGAGACTCCTTAATTTCAGAGTTGTGGGTTCGAGGCCCACGTTGGGCAGAAGATTCCTGCATTGCAGGGGATTTAGAATTCTTTAGTACCTGGATAGCAGCTTGGCTTAGAATTGGGCTCTTAGTCTGTTTTCTCTTTCTCCTTTCTCATAGATCCTAAAGGATCCTCAGAAAAGCGGAAAGGAGGTAAGGGATCACCTGAACTTTCGGAAACATTTCTTCCTCTCCACAGTGCTTTTTCTTCCCCCCCACCCATGGACTGGTTGGAAGCAGAGGAATGGGGGGAGGAACCAGCTGGGGAACTCCTAAGAGAAGAAAGCTCACAGCCCAGGGATTGGTGGTGGGACAATGATAAGTAGAGGAAGAAGATTGGGAAGAGGTGGTGTTGAAAGCTGGAGAGGTAACAGGGCTTAGTGAGCAGGGAGAGTCTGTGGCAGAGAGAAGTCCAGATTCAGAGGAGAAGCTGAAGCCAGGAGAGGAGGGAGGCCATCAAAGCAGACAGCTGAAAAAGGCTAAATTAAAGGATTCTAATTAAAGGGTTTTTAATACAAAGTTTTCTGGACTGAAATTAAAGTTAAAATTGATATTTTGTGGGCTAATATAAAGTTGCAGGCTAAAGTATAGTGACATAAGGGAAGTTTTCAACTGATTCCTTAAGGAGAAACACCCTGGTGGTTCTCCATGGAGATGTGTTCCATTGTTTTGGTGCCACTCTTGAAAAGACCCTGTCTTGCATATTTGCTTGAGGGATCACGGCCTTGGAATTGATGTTTAGGACCTGGTCCTATTCTGAACATCGCCCGAATGGTACCTCAATATTTAATTGATTACATTTTGGGTGTATATATTTTTTTTATTCCCTCTCCCCTCCAAAGAGCTCAAGTTACTCCCTCTCCCTTGAAACAACCCTGAGAGGCAGCTCAGATAGTGACTTTCCCATGGTCACCCAGCCCAGTGAACATTGTGTTGGAGTGTGAATTCGAACCTGAGTCTTCCCAACCGCATTTCAGCACCGCTATGCCCTTGCTGGTTCTTGCTTTATTAAAAATACCTGGGGTAGATCAGTTGGTAGAGCATACGACTCTTAATCTCAGGGTCATGTGTTTGAGGCCCATGTTGGGCAAAAGATTCCTGCATTGCAGGGGTTGGACTAGATGACTCTTGAGGTCCCTTCCAACTCTACAGTTCTATGAAAAAAGATAATAAGAGAATGTGTGTCCTCTTTCTTTCCAGGGCCGAAGAAGAAACGGCCGCCCCTCTTGAGCATGCCACCAGCAAACAAACAGTCATCCGTCCCCCCAACGTAAGAACCGCCGCTTCGCTCTCTTGCAAATTCCTAATATGCTGTCTGCTGTTAATGTTTTTTATTATCTTTTTAAATTATTGGTGCTCTGTAATGTGCAGTGTCTGTAATGGGACGCGGGTGGCACTGTGGGTTAAACCACAGAGCCTAGGGCTTGCCGATCAGAAGGTCGGCGGTTCGAATCCCCGCGACGGGGTAAGCTCCCGTTGCTCGGTCCCTGCTCCTGCCAACCTAGCAGTTTGAAAACACATCACAGTGCAAGTACTGTAGATAAATAGGTACCGCTGCAGCGGGAAGGTAAACGGCGTTTCCGTGCGCTGCTCTGGTTCGCCAGAAGCGGCTTAGTCATGCTGGCCACATGACCTGGAAGCTGTACGCCGGCTCCCTCAGCCAGTAAAGCGAGATGAGCACCGCAACCCCAGAGTGGGTCACGACTGGACCTAATGGTCAGGGGTCCCTTTACCTATTGTGTTTTTAGTGTTGTGCGCTGCCCTGGGATGTTTTTGATAAAAGGGCGGTTTATAAATTGAATAAACAAATAAAAAACAAATAAAGCTGGAACTCTCCAGCTCATTGTTTGTCTACATAAGGAGAGAGGAGTCTGTGGCTCTGCTGGACTATATATCTCTCATAAAGCCCTGACCATTGTGCATGCTGGCTTGGGGCTGATGGCAGTTGGCGTCCAACATCACCTTTGTCAGGGTCACAGTTGCCCACTTCTGTTTTAGATTCTCCTCCCCATTTATGTGCCCCTCAGTTTTGCTGGAGCCCTAGTGACTGTACTGAGTGTACCCATTTGATACTCACCAGCAGCCAAATTGCAAAATTTCAGAAAATCGACACCAGGTGGTGGATACTGGATTGGACTTTTAAATACAGTCTTTGTCTTTCCTTGCAGACCTCCAAGAAACTTGGATTCCAGGACTTTCATTACTGTTGGTGAGAAGGTATGTTGGTGCTGATGCTGTTCTGTTGTTTTTTTTACTTGTTTGGCACCTACACACCAATTAACAACATCCCTCCCCCCCCCCCGTGATGTTTTCTGGATTATCAATAATTCTTCCTTGTTCATCTTTAAACAATTGTTTTGGGTCCGATTTTATATACATTACGACTCCCTTTTTTGTTGCATCCGAGGTTACAAATAATAATAATAATAATAATTTTTATTTGTACCCCGCCCTCCCCGGCCAAGCCGGGCTCAGGGCGGCTCACACCACCAAAATCACAATAAAACATGAAACACAGAAGAAAAAACAATTAATTAAAATACAGATTAAAAGATTTAAAAAGCCGCCTTAACGCAACAGCCCATGAATTTATAACAGTAGGGGAGGATCTTATATTACAATGTTATATGATAACAAGGGCCAGGCTGAATCGGACTCAAAGGCTAGGCGGAACAGCTCTGTCTTGCAGGCCCTGCGGAAAGCTGTCAGATCCCGCAGGGCCCTGGTCTCTTGAGACAGTGCGTTCCACCAAATTGGGGCCAAAACTGAAAAGGCCCTGGCCCTGGTTGAGGCCAGTCTAGCCACCTTATGGGTTGGGACCTCCAACGTGTTATTATTTGTGGACCTTAAGGTCCTCCGCGGGGCATACCAGGAGAGGCGGTCCCGTAGGTACGAGGGTCCTAGGCCACGTACCAAGTCCTTTCCCCAAAGTCAAAGTCCTTTCCCAAAGTCCTTTTGTTCTTCAATATTCTTCTACGTTTCCTCGCTATGTGTGTTTCTCGGACGCAAATCACATAAAGGTTTAACTTCTTCAACAACAAATTTTGTTTGCGAAAGAGATAAAGAAGGTGTGCGAAAGAGATACCGGTAACTCCGGCTGATGTTAACAATACGAATATTGGCTCAATCCTAAGCTAAAGGTACTGTATATTTTGACAGTTTTTTGTGCATCTCTCTCTCTCTCTCTCTCTCTCTCTCTCTCTCAAAAGAACTTTGAAGTAGAGGCCGACGACTTGGTGAGCATTTCAGAGTTGGGAAGAGGTGCTTACGGCGTAGTGGAGAAAGTGTATCACGCGCAGAGCGACACCACCATGGCTGTGAAGGTAAGAGCCGCAGTACTATATAAAAAAAAATTATTTGGTTTTTCAAATTAAAGTTTTACAACCACATATCCAACATACGTCATAAAAACAAGATTCCAAAGAATCTCCTGGACGTCCTTCCTCCCCTTTGTGGGTCCTATTGTTAGTCATTCCCTCCTGCATCTTTTATAATACAGTGGTAACTTGGATCTCAAACTTAATCCGTTCCGGAAGTCCGTTCCAAAACCAAGGCGCGCTTTGTCATAGAAAGTAATGCAAAACGGATTAATCCGTTCCAGACTTTTAAAAACAACCCCTAAAACAGCTATTTAACATAAATTTTACTATCTAGCGAGACCATTGATCTATAAAATGAAAGCAATAAACAATGTACTGCAGTCACACAATCAATCAATCAGTAGCTGAACTGGGTTCCACAGTAAAAAAAAAAAAACGAGCCTCAGAAACAAAAATGCAAAATAAATAGCAAAAACAGACAGACCTCAGCGTAACACTCAAAACGGAAGTGTGGCACTCAAAATGGAGCACATTTGGCTTCTGAATAAAGTTTGCAAACCGAAACACTTGCTTCTGGGCTTGCAGTGTTTGGGTTCCAAGTTGTTTGAGTACTAAGGCGTTTGAGAATCAAGGTAACACTGTAATCCACATCTTTGACATCTCCATTATATCCAAAATTCACCATTAAACTACAAGTGTTATTCCAAATCCTCCTAATGGTTTTAACTGTTTACAAGGATTTTTGAGATAAATTACAAATTTCCCCCATTCCTTATTCAAAATTTGGTCTTCCTGATTTCTGATTCTTCCGGTCATTTTTGCCATTTCGGCATAATTTGACAACTTAATCTGCTGTTGTTCTCTGGCCGGGACTTCGTCTTCTTTCCATCTCTGGGCCAATAACATCCGCGCAGCCGTAGTCGCATACATAAAAAAACATTTTCTGCTCTGTTGGGATTTCGGCACCTAGAATTCCTAAAAGAAAGGCTTCACGTTTTTTAAAGAAAAAGTTATTTTAAACAATTTTTTTTCAATTCATCATATATCATTTCCCAAAACTATTTTACTACCTTACACGTCCACCACATAGGATAAAATGTACCTGCCGCAGTGAAGTACTTGTTCCATCTGGAATAGGGTGTAAGAAGCTGGGCCTGTGGCTCTCCAGATGTTGCAGTCCAGCCAGCATGGTCAGTAACATCTGGAGGAGCTGGGGAGGGGTGCAGGGCCCCTTGTGGTTCTGGAAAGCTTTAATTACACACACACACACACACACAAATACATACCTTGGGACGTGGGTGGCACTGTGGGTTAAACCACTGAGCCTAGGGCTTGCCGATCAGAAGGTCGGCGGTTCGAATCCCCACGACGGGGTGAGCTCCCGTTGCTCGGTCCCTGTTCCTGCCAACCTAGCAGTTCGAAAGCACGTCAAAGTGCAAGTAGATAAATAGGTACCGCTGCAGCGGGAAGGTAAACGGCGTTTCCGTGCGCTGCTCTGGTTCGCCAGAAGCGGCTTAGTCATGCTGGCACATGACCCGGAAGCTGTACGCCGGCTCCCTCGGCCAATAAAGCGAGATGAGCGCCGCAACCCCAGAGTCGGTCACGACTGGACCTAACGGTCAGCGGTCCCTTTACCCTTTATACAGCAGAAAAAATGTAACACTTTGCTTAACATTGGTTAAGCAAATAGCATTCTCAATAAAGTGCATTTTTGAAAAATCAAGTTCTAATGGTCAGGGGTCCCTTTACCTTTACCTATATATACCATATGTGTCAGGGATTGGACTCAAGGGGACGAGATGGAAGAGGAATGGGGGAGATTCTCTCTCTCTCTCTCTCTCTCTCTCTCTCTCTCTCTCTCTCACTCACACACACACACACACACACACACACACACACACACACAGACACTGCTGCAGGAGAAGGGGAATACACCATTGATTGAGGAATACAGCATTGAGCAGGGGGTTAAGGAATTTTGAAGAAGGTCACAGCTCGGAGATAGACGAACAGAGTTGGGAAGTGTTAGATTACAGTGGTGGCTAACCTTGGCACTCCAGATGTTTTGGAACTACAACTCCCATCATCCCTAGCTAACAGGACCAGTGGTCAGGGATGATGGGAGTTGTAGTCCCAAAACATCTGGAGTGCCAAGATTAGCCACCACTGTGTTAGAAGAATGGGGGGGGGGGCTGTGGCAGGACAGCCAGATGCCACATTGTCACTGGAAAGTATTTCTGACCCCACTTCTCCCAGAACTCGCCGTTCGCTAAGAGTGCAGGAACAAAGGACTCGGAGACAATTGGCCACATGTGGCCACCGTAAGGGGAGGTGCTGTTGCGAGGAAGGAGGAGCCAGTTGGAGCAACGCCACTGCTGCGTTCTTTTGAATGAATAAACTCATTAAAAAGGACTCTACCTCGTTTCCTCTGCTGTTGTTGCAACCGGGGGGGAGGAATAGTTTTCCCGAAGCCTTGACAGTTTGGTTATTTTCTTTTTCCTTTCCCACTCTGCAGAGAATCCGAGCCACTGTGAACTCGCAGGAGCAGAAGAGGCTAGTGATGGACTTGGACATTTCCATGAGGACCGTGGACTGCTTTTACACTGTCACGTTCTACGGAGCCCTTTTCAGAGAGGTAGGTGAGCAGCAGCGAGGCCAGAGTCCCTTCATTTTTGCTGGCCGCCTTGGACAGCGAGCACAACTTCTGAAGCATTTGCTGGAAAGCAGGGGGAAGCTGACCTTGTGCCCTCCAGATGTCTTATATATTTATTTATTTATTTAAAGGAGGTATACAGCACAAAAGGGATGCGGGTGGCGCTGTGGGTTAAACCACAGAGCCTAGGGCTTGCCGATCAGAAGGTCGGCGGTTCGAATCCCCGCGACGGGGTGAGCTCCCGTTGCTCGGTCCCTGCTCCTGCCCACCTAGCAGTTCGAAAGCATGTCAAAGTGCAAGTAGTTAAATAGGTACCGCTGCAGCGGGAAGGTAAACGGCGTTTCCGTGCGCTGCTCTGGTTCACCAGAAGCGGCTTAGTCATGCTGGCACATGACCCGGAAGCTGTATGCCGGCTCTCGGCCAATAAAGCGAGATGAGCGCCGCAACCCCAGAGTCGGGCACGACTGGACCTAACGGTCAGCGGTCCCTTTACCCTTTATACAGCAGAAAAAATGTAACACTTTGCTTAACATTGGTTAAGCAAATAGCATTCTCAATAAAGTGCATTTTTGAAAAATCAAGTTCCAAAAGCATGTCCCAAAATAAAGCAGGTATGACTCCTGCCACACCCTTCCATTGGCAGGCAGTTCCACAGGGCAGGACCTGCTGCCCTAAAGGTTCAGTCCTCTGATGAAGGCCAACCAATTCATCTCTCTCCCCCTCCTCCTCCTCTCACTCCCTTGTTTTCAGGGTGATGTGTGGATCTGCATGGAGCTAATGGATACGTCTCTGGATAAATTTTATAAGAAGGTCCTGGAAAAGAAGAAGACGATCCCCGAAGACATACTTGGGAAAATAACCGTGTCTGTGAGTGGCGCCTTCTTTCTTCGGGGAAGGTTGCTGTGGGACCCACCCACCCGTAGCAAGTGAGCCAGGGAGGGCAGTCTGCATGATTGCTAAGCGCAGAATGCAGCAGCCAACACAGGTGGAGAGACCCCAGCTTCTCTTTAAAATCAGGGTGGGGTTGTGCAAAACCCTTTTTATTAATTAAACTTCTTTACCAAGGACTGCCTCCCCAAGCTTCTTATTTCAGGCTGGTAAAGAGGGATGTGGATCTCCCCCTCCTGCTGCAACCAGCTTTCCCCACTTGCCTCCCAGAACCAGAAGAGGCATGAAATGGGCAGAGGAGCTATAGGCAGCATGCAAGCGCAGTCTCTGATTATTTTGAGAAGAGGGGACTTAGGCAGCTGTGGGGAGATGGGGGGCCTTTGGTCTCATGGGGGCAAGACTTATTGGAGATTAGTTGCTGTGCTCATTAGGCCTGACACTCCTTTGCAGATTGGCATTTTTTGGCTAATAAAAGAGTTAACTGCAGCTTGCACAGCGTGATTTACTGCTGGATCGCTCCAGGCATGGCAGGTCACCCCGTTGGCCAGAGCAAGTCTGCAGCTAGAATACGCCTCTCTCTCTCTCTCTCTCTCTCTCTCTCTCTCTCTCTCTCTCTCTCTCTCTCCAGATTGTCCGAGCCCTGGAGCATTTGCATAGCAAGCTGTCTGTGATTCACAGAGGTAGGCATCAGACTTTGTGCATTACGAGGGCTGAGCAGGGGGTGGAGAGCTCATAGGCAGAGCACCTCTTGGGATGTGGAAGATCTTAAGGTCAGCTTCCAGCATCTCCTGTTGGAACGATCCTGGCTGCAGACAATATAGAAAGATTGCCTGCCCAGAACCCTACCAAGCTGTTGCCAGTCAATATGCAGTACTGAGCTAGATATAGAGGCAGAGAACAGTCTGAGCTGATAGAAGGTGGCTTCACCATTAATCATTCCAGAGCCCCACCCATCTGGCTGGGTTTCCCCAGCCACTCTGGGTGGCTCCCAACAGAATTAATGATAATAATAATAAAACAACAACGTTAAAACATCAAACATTAAAAACTTACTCAAACAGGGCTGCCTTCAGATGTCTTCTAAAAGTCAGATAGTTGTTTATTTCCTTGACATCTGATGCGTTCCACAGGGTGGGTGCCACCACCGAGAAGGCCCTCTGCCTGGTTCCCTGTAGCTTCACTTCTCGCAGTGAGGGAACCGCCAGAAGGCCCTTGGAGCTGGACCTCAGTGTCTGGGCAGAATGATGGGGGGTGGAGACGCGCCTCCAGGTTTAGGGATTTAAAGGTCAGCACCAACACTTTGAATTGTGCTCAGAAACGTACTGGGAGCCAATGTAGATCTCTCAGGACCGGTGTTATATGGTCCCGGCGGCCACTCCCAGTCACCAGTCCAGCTGCCGCATTCTGGATTAATTGTAGTTTCCGGGTCACCTTCAAAGGTAGCCCCACGTAGAGCGCATTGCAGTAGTCCAAGCAGGAGATAACCAGAGCATGCACCACTCTGGCAAGACAGTCTGCGGGCAGGGAGGGTCTCAGCCTGCGCACCAGATGGAGCTGGTAGACAGCTGCCCTGAACACAGAAGTGACCTGTGCCTCCATGGACAGCTGTAAGTCCAAAATGACTCCCAGGCTGCGCACCTGGTCCTTCAGGGACACAGTTACATCACATGCATAATTTTGATTTGCATGTTAACATGTGGAAAGTCCTGGGAACTTGATGCAATGCAACAGGATGGGAGCACAATGCAGAACATTTCAGCTGTGTTTGTAGCCCCCTAATTTAAAGGCCTTGGGGAGGAATATGAAGCTGTGCACAGCACAGGAGCCCTGCCCAGGTTTTTGTGTTCCTTCCACAGACACAACCATGAGGTCTAGCAACCTGAAAAGTGTTGTGGTTTGGTTTGGCATTGACTAAGACTCTTACGTTCAGCACACAGCTAGAGTTGTGGGCATGGCAGCGGAAAGCCCTCACAGTCCCAGCTGCGTGCTCTTCAAACATACAACTAAAACTGTGCACAAATGTGCCTTTAAATAATTTTCATTAAAAAAATTTAACGGAGGGAAGTCTCCCTAGCCAATCCAGAGAAAGGAGTGTTAACCGATCTATTTGTGCATTTTCCTCTTAACAGATGTGAAGCCGTCCAATGTCCTTATCAATAAACAGGGACATGTCAAAATGTGCGACTTCGGGATCAGTGGATACTTGGTAGATTCCGTGGCGAAGACCCTGGATGCTGGTTGCAAACCTTATATGGCGGTGAGTTTTTGATCAGTTGTTTGGGGCATCCCGCCCTTCTCTTGTCCCCGTCCTCCACCCCACCCTGTTCAATCAATCAGTTTCTTGCGATCAGTGATCAGCCTTCAGGAGGAAACATGCACAATTATTTATCTGTTGGTTCGTTTGTTTCCTATATCCAAGGATCACAGGGTGGTGTACAATATAAAAACACAAAAACACATGACCTGGTAACAAATGAAAACAATAACCACTCCCCAGTGGTGGTGTAGAGCGGTAGCCTTGTAATCTGGGGAACTGGGTTCGCGTCTCCGCTCCTCCACATGCAGCTGCTGGGTGACCTTGGGCTAATCACACTTCTCTGAAGTCTCTCTCCCCCCCCCCCAATTTTTTTAAATTGATTTTTACAATTTTTAAAGCACGTAACATAACGGTTAAATTTTCCACACTTGCCCCTCTCACCGTGGGAAGCCATATTCATCCCCCTCTCTCACAGGGATGGGTACATAATCGTACATTTAACCTTAATAACAGTATTAATAACAGTGCTTGGGCCTGGCCCCATTCTGTGGGCCCAGGCATTCCTTCATCCTCTATTTCATATTTCGGTTGACTTCCTCGAATCCCCCACTGTTGAGTTCACTATCATTCTTCTCTAACAGTTACTCATAAATTTTAAATCATCATATAACACAAACAGCATTTTATAACATCATAAAATACACAATCAATTTGCTTACACTAATCCTTTTTCCAAACCTCAGCCTCATTGGTACTTCTGCTCTTTCCCTAAAATCTAATCCCTTTCCCTAGCTCAAACTAATTTCCGTTCCGAATTTCTACTTTGCACACTTCTCTGAAGTCTCTCAGCCCCACTCACCTCACAGAGTGTTTGTTGTGGGGGAGGAAGGGAAAGGAGAATGTGAGCCGCTTTGAAACTCCTTCGGGTAGTGATAAAGCGGGATATCAAATCCACACTCCTCCTCCTCCTCCTCCTCCTCCTCCTCCTCCTCCTCCTCCCCCTCCTCCCCAGTATAAGGGGCTATAGATTGTTTAATTAGCCCAAAGGCCTGGGAGAAGAGGAATGCTTTTGCCTGACATTTAAATGAAGGCACCAGGCAAGCCTCCCTGGGAAGAGCATCCCACAAGTGGGGAGCCACCATAGAAAAGGCCCCGCTCTCAGGTTGCCGCCCTCCGGACCTCTTGCAGAGGAGGCACACAAAGAAGGGCCGCAGGCGATGATTGCAGGGTCCTGGTAGGTTCTTACGGAGAGAGGCGGTCCTTGAGGTCTTGCGATCCTGAACTGTTTATACAATAATACCAGGTCCTGGGACCTTCGGGTAAAGGGTGGTAATATAAATTGTATCAATAATGGGAAACCAGACTGATAAAGTTACTAATAACAGTCTCATGGCATGGAAAACAAAATCGTAAGTTTGCTCAAATGAACTCTGGCGAGTTTCACATGCACAATATTTAGCTGCCCTGGAAGGAAGAGATGGATGTGTTCTGATCTGAAAGGACCCCCCAAAAAGCATAAAATGCATTTGATCATCCTGGGAATTTCTGTAAAGTGAGTTCAGTACAAATCTTACTTATATCCCAGGAAGAATCTCTGGATTCACAGAAACGTTTACATTGACAATAGGGGACTTCTTTGAACTATTTTGAACAAGAAATATTTTTCTTGTTTTCCTCCTCTAAAAACGAGGTGCGCGTTATGGTCCGGTGCACGTTATGGAGCGAAAAATACGGTATTTTTATCATACCCACCTGCAAGGAACTTGGGGGAATGGTTCTTTGCCTCCTCTTTTTATCCTTATAACAACACTGCAGCATAGTTTGTGGCCAAGAGAAGGAGTGGCCTGGCTCAAGGTGAGCTTTCGTGGCTAGGCAGGGACTTGAATCCAGCTTTCCGTAGCTCAACCACCAGACCGTTCCAACCCTTTTCCGATACCTTTCCTTTGCAGCCAGAGAGAATAAACCCTGAGCTGAACCAGCAGGGATACAATGTGAAATCGGACGTGTGGAGCCTGGGCATCACCTTGGTAAGAAGTCTGAAGTATGTCTGTGTAAAGGGATCAGTGATCTTGTGGGTTTAAGAATTTTGCAGTCAGGAAACACGTGAACACTGTTGGGGGGTCTATGAAATATACAGGTGAAACTCGAAAAATTAGAATATCGTGGAAAGGTTCATTTCTTTCAGTAATTCAGCTTAAAAGGTGAAACTAATATATGAGATAGACTCATGACATGCCAAGCGAGATATGTCAAGCCTTTGTTTGTTATAATTGTGATGATTATGGCATACAGCTGATGAGAACCCCAAAGTAACAATTTCAACTTTGGGGTTCTCATCAGCTGCACGCCATAATCATCACAATTATAACAAATAAAGGCTTGACATATCTCGCTTGGCATGTCATGAGTCTATCTCATATATTAAACTCCAGTAGCTAATGAAAACAATTGCTTACATAAATGGACTTTTCCACGATACTCTAATTTTTCAAGTTTCACCTGTATTGTATGAGATATGGTCACCTTGTGGTGCTTGGCCCAATCTAGAATAGACATATGGAACTCCCTGCTACAAGATGCAGGGGTGTGTATTGGTGTACAGTGGTACCTTGGTTTACGAACTTAATCTGTTAAGTCTGTTCTTAAACCGAAACCGTTCTTAAACCGAGGCGCACTTTCCCTAATGAGGCCTCCCATCGCCGGTGCCCTTCCACCATTCAGACTCCGTTCTTAGACCGAGGTAAAGTTTGCAAACTGGGACACTACTTCCTGTTCGGAAACTGAATCATTCGTAAACAGGGCTGTTCTTAAACCGAGGTACCACTGTACTTGGCTGTAAAAGAGGATAAAGAAAAAATCACAGGGAGAGTTTCATCAGTGGCTACTGGGCGTGATAGCTAAATGGAGCCTCCTTGTTCCAAGGCAGGATACCTCCAAATAAGAAATTTCAGGGACCTAGAATGATGAAGCTGTTGCCATCAGGCTTTCTGGTTGGCTACTGCAGCAAGCAGAAGCACTGGACCAGGCAGAAGTTCTGTTTGACCAGGAAGGGCTCTCTGTTTATGTTCTGTTCTGGTCTCTCCCTCTCAGATTGAAATGGCCATTCTCCGATTCCCGTACGAATCCTGGGGCACCCCTTTCCAGCAGCTGAAGCAAGTGGTGGAAGAGCCCTCGCCTCAGCTGCCTGCTGAGCATTTCTCACAGAACTTTGTGGACTTCACAGCCCAGTGGTAGGTGCCCTTCCCATCCAGGCCGCCATCTTGTCTCCCAGAATGCACTGCACCGGAGGTGATCCATTTCCCTGAAGCACAGTGCTTCGAAACACCCCGAGCTTTGCATGCAGAATGTCCCTGGCAGCATCTCCAAGTTGGTTTTTATCAAAGTAGGTTTTACCCTCAGGTATTTTAATCTGGTTTAGGACCCTCTTGGCTGTTGGTGGTTTTAGCGACTTGTGCAATACAGCTTCATCACCTGAGCTTGCTGTTGGAGGGAGTGATTTGTAGGAAGAGGAACCTCATTTTCCCACCGTCTGTTATTAGCAGCTTGCAGTGAACTTCACCAGCATGTGAAATTCCTGAGAGAAGCATTTCTGGGTTCATGTGGATCATGCATGGGCACACATGTGTCTTGGAAATGAGGAGCATCTGCCAACTCTCACCACCTCCAGCCCAGATTTACCCCTGCACTCCTGTGGTAGCAAGCTGATACCTTAAATACAGTGGTACCTCGTGTTACGTACCGTCCCCCTTACGAATGCTGCGAGTTACATGCTCCGCTAACCCGGAAGTAGATGCCCCTTGTTGCGACCTTTGCCCCGGTATGCGAGCAGAAGGTGCCATTAGCGAAAGCGCGCCTCATGTTACGAGCGGTTTCCTGTTATGAATGGACCTCCGGAACGGATTAAGTATGTAACACGAGGTACCACTGTATTGGCAAATCCAGAAATTTGTACTCTTGCAGCT
This sequence comes from Darevskia nairensis, assembly GCA_034642065.1. Classification (NCBI taxonomy): domain Eukaryota; kingdom Metazoa; phylum Chordata; class Lepidosauria; order Squamata; family Lacertidae; genus Darevskia; species Darevskia nairensis. Next base: position 55,854 of record JAWWNI010001521.1, read on the forward strand.
CTGCAGAAGGCAAAAGCAGAGAAAGCAATATTGTAGGAACAGGTGAGAGGAAATAGGGACTGTCCCTGATGAATTTGGGCAGCTGAAATGTATGCAGATTGAAATTATAATGTGTAATTAAAAGGCAACATAAAAGCTGCCTACAACAAGAGCAGAATACTGGGACCTGCCTCTCCCCCCATTTTTTTTTTTTTAAACCCATGGATGAGTAAAATATGATGCAAACTATTGTTGTTTTTTCCTTTTTCAAACATAACCTTTGTTAATGTTATGCAGTGGTAATATAGATTGGGATGAGTGAAAGTTTCACACAGCAGTCAAGTTTCTTCTGGGCCTTGGTAGGATGCATTTAATCACCAAAACATATATTACACATAACCATATATCACAAAACTCTTATTTACATAAAACAACCTGATGAATATTCAGGACTATATTAAAATGCCACACAAATAAAACCAATGGCTTCATTACTATGAAAAAGTTACATTTTATGTTTACTTCCTTCATAGCAACATAAGACCTATCCGGCTTTCCTCTAAAGTTCTTAACGTTTTGTACCTCTTAACTCTTTCCTTGTTTTTCGTTCTCTCAGTTTGAGGAAGAACCCTGCCGAACGATTGAGTTACGTGGAGCTCATGGTTAGTGTCTCTTCTTCCTTCCTTCTCCTCCAAATTAAGGGTTATGTGGTGCCAGCAAGGAGTTATAGAATTGTAGAGTTGGAAGGGACCACGAGAGTCATCTAGTCCAACCCCCTGCAATGCAGGAATCTTTTGCCCCCCGTGGGACTGTGACCCTGAGATTGAGTCTCATGCTCTACTGAGCTAGCCAGGAAATGACTGTCCTTCATTGGAGGATTTTAAACAAGGGATCAGCAAGCTTTGTCAGTCGTGGGCCGGTCCACCGTCCCTCAGACCATGTGGTGGGCCGGACAGTATTTTTTTGGGGGGGGGGGAATGAACAAATTCCTATGCCCCACAAATAACCCAGAGATGCATTTTAAATAAAAGCACACATTCTACTCATGTAAAAACACCAGGCAGGCCCCACAAATAACCCAGAGATGCATTTTAAATAAAAGCACACATTCTACTCATGTAAACACGCTGATTCCTGGAACGTCCGTTGGCCGGATTGAGAAGGCGATTGAGCCGCATCTGGCCCCCGGGCCTTAGGTTGCCTACCCCTGTTTTATACAGAGTTTGGACGTATCAGGGACTCTTTAGTTGTGATTCCTGCATTGCAGGGGGCTGGACCAGATGCCCTCTGGGGGTACCTTCCAAGTCATAGAATCATAGAGTTGGAAGAGACCACAAGGGCCATCCAGTCCAACCCCCTGCCAAGCAGGAAACACCATCAAAGCACTCCTGACAGGTGGCTGTCAAGCCTCTGCTTAAAGACCTCCAAAGGAGGAGACTCCACCACCCTCCTTGGCAGCAAATTCCACTGTCGAACAGCTCTTACTGTTCTTTCTAATGTTTCTAAGTCCACGATTCTATGACTGCTACTTCCTTTGCTCTTGTGCAAGATGAGACCGTTCTCTCTTTCCCGTCTCAAACCGAAACCATTCTCCTTTCCCAACAGGCCCACCCGTTCTTCACTATGCACGACACCCGCGAGACTGATATGGCCTCCTTCGTCACAGAAATCCTCGGAGACGACTCCTGAAGTCCCGCGGACCTCGCCATCGGAACAAAAGAACCGGGCCTGCCTTCTCCTGGCGGGGAGAGAAAATGGAATGAGGATTTTTATAGCATCAACTGTGGTTTGCACAAAAGAAAATGAATGTCTTTGCTGCTTCCTCCCCCCCCCCAAAATAATTTTTCTCTTCCCTCCCGCTCCCTTTCTCGGCATCATGCTGGACTTAGAGCGATTTTATTATTATTATTTAACAAGAGGCCTCTATGAATGACATGTTTTTGACACGTAGAAGTCTTCGATCCCAACTGTAGCCACGCACAATCTGCTTTTAAGGGTGAGGGTTTGCTGTCGCTCAAGCCAACCTCTCCCTCAGGTGGGTTTTGATAGAAGCACGTTGTGTTGCTTTTAAAACCAGGCGCTTTTTTTGAAATGTGGCTGTGTGCGCGTGCTTGGGTGCGTATGTTTGTGTGTCTATGAGCATGTGTACTTTTGCTTGGAAGAGACCTGAGTCCATCCAAAACTGCATTAATACAAAATCACAGCGGCCACGGAAATGTCACCTGCTGCAGGTTAGTCAGCAGAGCTGCGGGGCTGGTTGTTTTTCAGGTGGTGTAATTTCATCTTGCAAGCGGCAGATTGCGTTAAAAAATATATAGCTCAGTCGGTAGAGCATGAGGCTCTTAATCTCAGGGTCGTGGGTTCGAGCCCCACATTGGGCAGAAGATTCCTGCATTGCAGGAGGTTGGACTATTTGACTCTCGTGGTCCCTTCCAACTCTATGATCTAATATCTATGAACTAAACCCACACCCCAGTTACTCACTGTATGTAGAAAACTAGCTCTTAGAGCAGAATGGAAGAGTTATTTAAATGTTCTCCACCACTATGGAAGTCTGGGAAGGACTCTCGCCTATAATTCTGTTTTTAACACGCCTCTTAGTTTTGTTAGTGCCCCCAAACATTTACTCATTTAATTCTTACAGCCTTTTTTCTTAGACCTAAACAGATGTTGCCTTTAGCTTCCCACAGCCAAATCATCAGTTTTATTTTAAATGCTCTGTCCAGTCACAGTTTTGTGGCAAAATCGGTAGACACACACATGCACAAACCCCTCTTTAAACACAAGCAGAGAGTCTCCCTCTCCAAAGTTGCTCTGGAAACAGTGATTGAGTTGAGCTGCCATCTCTCTGCTGACCTAAGACCACAGGCGCGTCCTGTTGTCAGACTGCCATACCCATCATCCCTCACCCGTTGGCCATGCTGTCTGCTGGGGTTGATGGGATTTCTAGTCGAGCAACGTTTTGAACGCCACGTGTTTCCCACCCCTGCTATAGAAAGAGTCCCAAGGAAAGGCAGGAAGTTCCTAGCCATATTTAACGTAGCGGTGGCAGTGGAGGGCAGAATCTAACATCCAGATTTATCTAAGAAATCCCCAGATCTTTCTTTCTTCCTTCTTAATGAAAAGAGCGGTTGAACGTGGGGTGTCTATATGTATTGGGGTGGGGGGCATGTTGACACATCCTCTACTGTCCCCCCCCAAAGTTCACACACACAAACTAGCTTCAATACCACCCAGCCAGTATGGTTGGTTGCCAGCGACAATGGGAGTTGTAGTCTTAATGAGGCTTTAAAAAAAATCCACAGACACGTTTTCATCTACATTGTAGGGTAGAAGCATCCATGTCAATTTCCCCATGGCGAGCTTTTTCTGTCATGCCAGTTGATGCCAGCACATGGGGAAATTGCGAGTCAGGTTGTCCAGTGTTGTGTGTGCTAACTGGCAGTCGCTATCTGGGATTTCTCATTTCCATTCCCACCTGGAGACGCTGGGAATTGAAACCTGGGACCTTCTGCATGCGAAAGTCAGGTGCTCTGCCGCTGAGCTAGGGACCGCCTCCTTTTGCTCATCTGCCTCATCCTCTCGGAAAAGGTGCTCACTAACACATTTGACACTTAGTTGTACTCCAATGCCCTGCCCACGACCGACAAAAGGGAAGCATTTACCGGTACCTGTGATATTATATAGCCCCACTTGGTTTCTGTGGAGTGCGTCTCTCTCCTAAACACACGGGCAAGTCATATCCATTATTATCTTCTTTCTAATATATTTGTACATATAAATTATATTTTGAAAACTCAGCATTATGCCAAGGTGGGAATAGGTTTGGCAAAACAACCAGCAGTTTCACTTAGACCAAGCCGCCTTAGGGAGTGTTGGCAAAGCGTTGTGGTTCAAAGAAAAACGACAACAAGCAACCTAATTTTTAACGGGTCCTTTCTAAAGAAGCACCCCTGGATTCATAAAAGCATGCCTTGGGTCTTCAAAAGCGGCCGCCTCCTTTGGAGAAATTAGGTTTCCCTCCTTTGCTCTCCCTCCTACCCCCAACCCCAATAACGTTCCTAAAAGTTCTCTGCCTTAACTACTTTTGTAATTCTGTGGAATAAGGTCCAGGGTTCTGGAACCGTAGGAATGCAAGCAAGATCAGTCCAAAGCTCCATCATGGACCAACCAGATCCCCCCGGGAAACCTGCAAGTGCGGAGCTAAGGGCCCCCGACTCCTGCTAGGACCGGTCCTGCCATTTGGCAGAGTGAAGTCTCTGCCTCAGGCTGAGGGGCCGGGAGCAGCTACAGAGTGGTACCCACATGCCTCCCAAGCTAGTAAGCTGATTTTGGGGGCAGTTGAGGAAGCAGTTCCAACACCAGTGCTGAAGTTCGGCCCCATTTGCTCTACGTATTTGAAGTAGCCTCCTTCTACTTTAAACAGTGCCAGAAATGGCTGAGAGCTGTTGGGAGAACCCCATTCTACTGGCAGAGCTTCAATTCGCAGAGTCTCCCTTGGGGAAGAGGGATTGGCTGCTAAACAGCTCCTGAGGAATATAGCTTCTGCCAGAGGCATAGGAAGGTCAGGTGGGTACCCGGTGCGGAAAATTTATTGTCCCCCCCCCCAATTGATTTTTTATTTTTTTATTTTTTGGCCTGCAAAAATGGTTTTACATTATTTCCTATTTTCTTACAAAGGAATAATAGTAATAATAATAAACTTTTATTTATATCCCGGCTTAAGTAGGGCTCAGGGCAGCTAACATCAGATATATAACATTGATATAAAATCAAACAATAATTAAATTACCTCCTAAAAACATGTCAAAATCAAATTAAAGTTTAATTAGATGGCTTTCTGCAGGGTTAGGGTTGGGAACTGTAAGTGCTCCACTGAATTGAAATTTCAGCCTTCACGACATAGGAAAAAGGCCAAGTAAACAGCTATTTTCGTGGAGGAGGTTCAAGATATTAACTGATATCCATGAAATTTCATATGTAGCTATATAATCCCTAGTGCAGTAAGATAAGACCTTTGGAGCAGGCATTTTCAAAAAAGGAAAAGTTTTTTTATGAACCACCCTAGTAGGGCAGTAATTGTTCCTTGATAATTTGTCACCCCCCCTCCATGATGGAACCTGGGGCGGCCCCCCCCCCTGCTTCCCACTTCCTACGCCCCTGGCTTCTGCGTGTGGTGGGCGTGGAGTTAACATTTGGCCTTACAGTTGTTGTTGCTGACCTACAACTCCTGGGATCAGTTGCCTCGCCGGGGCTGATGGGAATTGTATTTCAGCAGAGGTTCCCCACGCCTGGTTTATGGAATGGGTGAGGAGAGGTGCCACCTCCTGCTTTCACATGGGCAACACAATGCCGTCGCTGGCTGTGTTGTTTTTTCATACCTGGGCTTCAGTAGCCATGGCGTCCCTGAAAGTGGAGGTGGTATATTGCCATTATGGTTCCTATTACTTTGCCCAACCTCCCTTCTGTAGCCACCAAAGCCAGTGGCCATTGCGGCATATTGCGTTAGCAACCTCCTTAAATTAAATAGGTGTCGTATGATCAAGTTCGTTCTTTTGTCTGTCCCGGAAAACTCATGCCTTCACCATTTTTAATGTTTTATTTTTAAAAAATAAAAATGAACCACTTTCCCTTTTTCTTCTGAATTCCCCCTCCCTACATCTCTCTCCAAGGCAAATTGCTGCACTTTTCTCGTGGGTTAGCCCTGCAAGTGTCGTGTGGCAGGTTTTTGAATTGCAGGCGTTGTATAATTTTTATCACTCGTCTTTATTTTGAACGTTGCGGTTGTACCTTTCTGGAAAATATCCCCCATCCTCTTCCTTCAAAGCTTTGGTGGATTTTTTTTTTTTTAAATGCATGGTTTTGGATTTTCAGGCTCTTTTTCTCCACTTTTCTATCCCCCCCCAAGCCCCACTTTTTCCAATAAAAACCTGGTTTGAGAAGGTGAGAGTGACTCCATTTTGAACCCAGCAAACGAAAGGACTGCTTCCCCACTAGAAGGAATCCAGGCCAAGGGGCTAAATGCAGCCCATTTGCCCTCTCTGAATAGCAGTGGGGATTCTCTATGCCACGCCCCCTCTACCCAGACCACGCCCCCTCTGTCCAGGCCACGCCCATAACTGACCTTACCTCACATACTTGCTGAGTGGTTTTTGCCTGACTGGAATGTGTCCTAATAATGCCTCTTGCCTGGATGGTGAATGGTTTTGTGTGTGTGTGTGTGTGTGTGTGTGTGTGGAAATTAGCCTATTGTGTGTAGGTAAAATTCACATTCAGGGTTTCCCGGAATGTGGCCCACCAAAGGTTGCCCACTACGGGATGTGGCCCTCAGCCTGAAAATGCTTTCCTGCCCTTGTTACATGAGCTGGAACTATGTGGAGCCAGAGAGAAGCTTCTGGGTTGATCTTACTTTAGAGAGAACGACATAGCCTCTCTCTAAAACGACACTGCAGCTTGCTTGCTTTTTCTCCTCCGCCTCCCCTACCCCGCCCAGATCCTTTCAAAATAGGCTCACCAGTGGGGATGGAAAATGGTTTCGTGTCTAGGAAAGGACTGGATGCTTTTATGAATTGGAAGACTGTATATAACAACGAACTTGGTCATTGGTTTTCAATAAAATAGGCCACCCAACCCAGTTTCTTCTGTGGTTTTTTTCTTAAAAACACTTTAAATAAATCAGTTTTTCTCAAACTTGGGTCTCTCTCCAGCTGTTTTGGACCAATAATAATAATTTATTATTTATACCCCGCCCATCTGGCTGGGTCTCCCCAGCCACTCTGGGCGGCTTCCAGCAAGCATTAAAATACATTAACACATCACAGATTAAAAACTTCCCTAAACAGGGCTGACTACAGCTTCCATCATCCTCTACTACTGGTCTTGCTAGCTAGGGATGATGGGAGTTGTAGTCCAAAAACAGCTGGAGAAACACTGTTCTGAAGCCATCACAGCTCTTAAATCTTGCACTAATTCCTAGCTGGGGGAAGAGAACTGCTTGCTTAAGGGATCCTTGATTTTGACCCAAATTGTTCTGTCCATTACTATAATGTGTTGTCATTATTCTGTGATGAGTTGCACACCTAGATCAGAGCTGATGCTGATTTGCAATAGCTCCAGACTGCCTTACAGGTTTACAGAACAACTTACAGAAAACTCTTAAATCCAAATGTTTTTAAAATGTATATTACGTCAAGGCAAGTGTACAAAGGCCTTCTACACTGCTGTTCATTTTTGCAACATGACAGGGATGCAGTAATAGTGCAATGGCGGTGGATTTACACTGGACTGTTGACAAATCATTCTGTTCTAGTCTGCAATACTTCCCCCATGTTAATTGCATTACTGCTATCAGGAGGGGTCCCGCTGCATGACAAAATAAGGGCAATAAAAAAATTAAACCGAAGCATCAGTCGTATAAAATGCTACAGGATTTCAGCAGGAAGACACAGGATGGGGAACAAAGCAGTACGTCTGCCACAAAACATTTGCAGGTGCAAAAGGTATTGGAATAATCACATATAACCACCTCAGTACCAGCAGGAGCAGAAAACGACCATGAATGCATAAGCAGGAGCGGCCCACTGTTTCCTGACTTATTCCCAATTTCCTGATGGAACTTAAAATGTCATACACCAGTGATGGCTAACGACACTCCAGATGTTTTGGAACTACAACTCCCATCATCCCTAGCTAACAGAACCAGTGGTCAGGGATGATGGGAGTTGTAGTCCCAAAACATCTGGAGTGTCAAGGTTAGCCATCACTGTCATACACTATTGCTATCATTTTATCATTTCCCCACATTTTTTGGTGCTGTTAAAAAAAACTAGGAGGATTGCAGTAGAAAGTGCAGGCTAACCAGCAGATTAAATGCAGATGGGGCCTAGTTCATTCTCACCTGGTTGCTTGTTCTTACCCATGCTGAATTTATACCTTAAAGCAGGCATAGGCAAACTCTGGCCCTCCAGATGTTTGGGACTACAATTCCCATCATCCCTGACCACTGGTCCTGTTAGCTAGGGATGATGGGAATTGTAGTCCCAAACATCTGGAGGGTTGGAGTTTGCCTATGCCTGCCTTAAAGCAAGTGCCATTTCCCTTTTTCACCCAGTTGGAAGAGGTGTTGTAGGAGGTACTTCAAGAGTCCTATCACATCATTTTGACGAATGCCTTCCGAATTAGGTACCATATATATCCCTATTAATCTTTTATTCATAACAGCACAGCTTCAAAAGAGAAGTAAGGGGCTTTGTGCTTATTTTTAAGCATTTTTGTCTACTCAAAAGTGGCTTAACGATGCCAAAGTTGTCTTCCTGGTGAATGTAATAAGTACAAGTAATTCCATTTGACGCTTTTGTGAAATGATCCATTTTTAAACACCCCCCCCCAGTAACCTGAATACCTCTGTGCCACAGATGTTCAGGCTGGAATTACTTGCATTATTTTAAATTCTTCAAGGAAAACACAGCTTAAGCCGCCCCAAAATAGGACATTGGAGCCCTCCAAATTATTTGCCCATGCATCTACACGGAAAATAATACATCTAGCTGAAAGGCAACACATGGAGATCTTCATTGATCATTGCAATGTATCCCTAATCATAACTATTGCATCATTATAATTAGGAATACATTGCTATTTTATAATTATTATTGCATAGTTATAAGATTATTGTATAATTGTAGAAGGAGGAGTGAGGAGGTGTGGCTGTGAGAGTATTGGTGCAAAATAAATAAATTCCTGGATGCCAAGATCCAAGTTTGGGGCAAGTAGTCTTTGGTGAGAGAACCGCAGCAGAGATTTAAAGTCACAAAGTATGCAGCAAAGTAAATTGTGAAAATATAGGCTGTTGGTCCTTTAAAATGTGACCCTCCAAGTGATTTCCAAAATGTCATTTTAAACAGTTCCCCCCCCCAAAGTTTCCCTTCTCACTCATCATAGGAAAAATGCAGCATATATGTTAAGTTAAAAATGAGTTTACTTGCAAAGCCTTCAAAGGTCATGCTCATCATGTGCTTTAGAAAAACTGCAGAGGCAGTAGAAGAAGAAGAAGAGAAGAGTTTGGATTTGATATCCCGCTTTATCACTACCCAAAGGAGCCTCAAAGCGGCTAACATTCTCCTTTCCCTTCCTGCCCCACAACAAACACTCTGTGAGGTGAGTGGGGCTGAGAGACTTCAGAGAAGTGTGACTAGCCCAAGGTCACCCAGCAGCTGCATGTGGAGGAGTGGGGAAGCGAACCCGGTTCCCCAGATTATGAGTCTACCGCTCTTAACCACTACACCACACTGGCTCTAAGTAGAACTAAGTAGAACTTAGTTTAGTTACAAAGTAGTAAACGTTCCTAGATTATTGGTATATGAACTCAAAAGTGGCTGGAGCAACCTGCTCAAAGCTATTCACATGCTGAGCTTCTCAGGTAGACAGATCTGATCTGATTACCTATTTCCTCCCAATATAAGGGGAAGTAACATAGCTAGGCCTGGCAGGACAGCTTACTTTATGGTTTTAACCCCTTCATGCATTAATTAGATTTAAACATGTTGGTTAATAAGGGTGAATATCCCACAGAGGGGACTATCGTGAAGGGACCCTGTACTTCTGAATTTGCCACTACACTGCTGTTTGCACCTGAGTAGACATAAAAATGCACATTGTGCCTCTGCTCACAGATGCTATTCATCCCATCAGGCACTGCAACACAGTTTCCCTTGTTGGCCATTGTCTGGGAAATTTTCTGATAATTATAAGAAAGTGATACCCAAGCTTTCCCATCATTCACCACTAGAGGGTGCTGTTGACGTATGTTTGCCCCTCTACATTGTAGCATAGAAGATTGCACTGTAAAACAACATTAACCATGTCTGCTCAGAAATAAGTCCTATTGAATTCGACGGGGCTTCCAGGTGAGTGGAGCTGGGATTGTAGGCTTAATTTGCTAACTAGCTATCGTAGATCCCACTTTCCCACCAAGCTGCTGAGGGCGTTGTACCTGCCATCATCCCGTTTTTGTGGGGGAGGAAGGGAAAGGAGATTGTTAGCCGCTTTGAGACTCCTTCAGGTAGTGATAATGCGGGATATCAAATCCAAACTCCTCTTCTTCTCCCTGCTCACTAAGCCCTGTTACCTCTTCAGCTTCCAACACCTCCTGTTCCCAGTCTTCTCCCTCTGACCGCTCCACCACCACTCCCCAGGATGTCTCACCACCACTCCCCAGGATCTGAGCCTTCTTCCCTGGATGGTTCTCCAGCTGGTTCCTCCCAGAATGCCTCTGCGTCCAACCGGTCCAGGACAATACCCTGTTCCCTGCTAGCGTTGTCTCTATAGCTATATAATCCCTAGTGCAGTAAGATAAGAGCTTTGGAGCAGGCATTTTCAAAAAAGAAAAAGTTTTTTATGAACCACCCTAGTAGGGCAGTAATTGTTCCTTGATAATTTGTAACCCCCCCTCCATGATGGAACCTGGGGCGGCCCCCCCCGCTCCCCACTTCCTACGCCCCTGTTCAAGAGCCCTCCCTCCTGCTTTGCAGCTTCTGGAGAAGAAGAAAGAGTTGCTCTTTAGTTGCACCATCCGGTGGCCTCTGCTTTGCCTGCTGTGGGTGGAGGCCCCCCCTCTGCTAAGACTCCCATGGCCTCCGGTGACCAATGCCCCCATTGTAAAGGGGGAACAATAGCAATGGTCTCCACCCCTAGTCCCACCCAATCGCGTCCCGTCCCTGCTGCAACAATGACAACAAACGACTTGTGTTAGAGCAACAATGCATATTGTTGCACCCCACGCTTCCTTTACGACAGCAAAGGGGGGGGGACACAGAAAGCTGGAATCCTGGCAGTACAGAAGCCTTTGTCCACATCCACCGATATTTCAGGGCTGAAAGCGGAGGAGTTGGAGATGGGTCAGGAGCACCAATCACAGGCCTCGTTGTAAACTGGGTGGGTGCTGGCATCCAGTCACAGGTCTTGACACAAATCAGGTGGGTGGCGGCATGTGGCTTATGTGCTGTACTTTAAGCTTTTGGACTGTGGAGCAGTGGTAATATTTAAATTGCAGGGCACTTCCAAGGAGAGTCCACAAAGACACAGACAGATTGAAACTTTGGTGGGGAACACCTCATGTTCCTTCTGGGGTAGTGTGTCACCTTGGTCCCCACCCTGCACTCAGTTCTCACCTGTGGCTCCTAGAAGCTGTCAGTATGCGACTGCAGCCACATCCTGGGAAATGGCTTTGACTGGCCGGCTGAGGGGAGCCAATGGGTCTCAAACCCTCAGTGAGTTGGGGACTTCCCCTGCATGCAAAGACAAGCTGTGGTCGATTGAGCAGACAAGACCAATAACGGGTCCAATAGTCCAGAAGGTGTTTTCTGCACGTGCTGGAGAGGAAAGTGAGGGGCAGATGGGGTTTGTCCACCTGGGAAGGTATCCCATCTAGAAGGAAAACTCTGATGCTAAACGTCCATGGCCTTGAGGCTAAACTCATTTGTGAGAAAGGCTTTGGGAGTAAACCCAAGGAATAATCTGTACCCTCTGCCTTGTGGGACATCTTCGGGAGAAGAAAAGGCTCAGGAGTAAACCCTACACAAATCCAGAATGGGGTTCCTAAGCATAGCTGTCAACCCTCCCTTTTTTTGGTGGGAAACTCCCTTATTTCAATGCCGTTTCCCACTGCTATCCTGGATTGTTGATATCCCTTAAATTTCCCGGATTTCAAAGGAAGCAGCTCCTCTCCCTCCCTGCCAGCCAGGGAGGCTCCTCAGCTGCGTTGCTCGGCTGCCAATAAGGAGTCTGAGACTGACTGGGGGCGGAGCTTGCATGCCTTGTGCAGCCAGACCCTCACGCCCAACCAGACAGACAGCCTGCCTGCCGTCTATGCGCTCGCTCTTTCGCTCACCCGTTCGCGCACAGCCTCTGGAGCGCAGGGTGGCGAGGCTACTTGGTGCCATTGCACCGCCCTCGTGGCATCCCTTATTTTCAAATCCGAAAGTTTGGGAAAAATTTCAAATCCGAAAGTTGACAGGTATGCTCCTAAGACAGTTGGATGGTGCCTTGTGGTATGCCTCCTTCCAGCAACTCTTGCAGCCAAGCTGGTGCCAAATGTCTTGCTCTGCTTTCCTTTGAAGAAGAAAAAGAAGAGTTTGGATTTGATATCCTGCTTTATCACTACCCTAAGGAGTCTCAAAGCGGCTCACATTCTCCTTTCCCTTCCTCCCCCACAACAAACACTCTGTGAGGTGAGTGGGGCTGAGAGACTTCAGAGAAGTGTGACTAGCCCAAGGTCACCCAGCAGCTGCATGTGGAGGAGCGGAGACGCGAACCTGGTTCCCCAGATTACAAGTCTACCACTCTTAACCACTATACCACACTGGCTCTCAGGGAGAGTCCGGAAGCAGAGGGAGAAGCTGAAAAAGGAGAGGAGGAGGGCCAAGAGGCAGAGATGAGTCTAGCTAATGAGGAGTCACAGGTGTCTCTCCCTTCTGCTGCAAGCCTGGGCATCCCAGGACCCCCGTACCCACTGCCCAGGCTTGCACCCTGGGGAGGTCACTTAATTAATTAATTTTTTATATCCCGCCCATCTGGCTGGGTTTCCCCTGCCACTCTGGGTGGCTTGCAACATATATAAAAACCACAATGAAACATCAAACACAAAATATCCTCTACAAGGAACAAACCAACCAATAAATCAATAGAAATTGATAACAACAACAATAAAAATACAGTGGTACCTCAGTTGTCCAACGTAATCTGTTCCAGAAGACCGTTTGACTTCCGAAATGTTTGACAACCGAGGCGCAATGGGCATACAAAACTGGGTATAAAAATGCTGCTCATTGATTTGATTTGAACTGTGTGTGAATTTTTATTGCAGGTTTTTAAACAACAACAACAAATAAATAGCAAAATTATGTTGAACTGGGAAGAACTGAGTTTAAGATTGAAAAATCCTGAAATTCGGAGATCTGTCCATTCCTCCACTGAAGTTTCCATGCTGGGTCAGTCCAACTTACACAGATCTTCCTTCCCCTCTCCTTCAATTACAAACTTAATAGCTACATCAAGAAGCATTAAAAATGCATTAGGCCTCAGTAAGGAAAGGAACAGAAGAGAGAGGAAAATCCATCATTTTAAAATTACTTTATTAGCTCAAAAGGGTTTTATTTCACCCCCTTTCTTTTTTTAGACACTGACCAAAAGAAAAAAGAAAAGAAAAGGAAAAAGGTTTCAGCTGTTTCCCAAAGTCCCCCGATGCATTTGCTGTTCCCGGCTAAACTATATTATTTCAGACTTGCTGTGCCAAAAAACAGGAGCCTGGTTTAATTGAACTTTCTCCTCCTCAATGGACCAGGGATGCTCTCACACACAAAACGTAGGTGTTTCCTAGAGAGCAGTAAGGGCTGCATCTCCACTGACCTTTTTTATTTTGTGTGTGGTCAAAACGTTGTCTCCCTGCTGTTGGTTGCTGGTTGCTCTAGGGCCAGGGCCTTTTCAGCACTGGCCCCGACTTGGTGGAACGCTCTGTCACAAGAGACCAGGGCCTTGCAGGATTTGACATCTTTCCGCAGGGCCTGCAAGCCTGGCCTTCGGCTTGGACTCACTCTGACCCCTTATATGGAACTTGGTATATAATTTTTCCCTTGGCTTTTTTGCTGGCCCATGTAGGACCAGCATGGATAGCTGGCTTGGATGAATATCTGATGTTTCCTCCCTTTATGGTCTTGATTTATGGGCTACTACTAAAATGAGGCTGCATTTTAAGCTGTATTTTAAGCCGTATTTTAATTAACTGTCCCCCCTTTTTCCCCATTATGTTTTATTGTAATTTATATTCGGTGTTAGCCGCCCTGAGCCTGGCCCTGGCCGGGGAGGATGGGGTATAAATATATTATTATTATTATTATTATTATTTCAGAGCTCTCTGGTGTCGCATTTTAATAACGTGTTATGAAGGTTAAAAGTGGGGTGCCGTGTGTCCAAATACGCTATGTAAACCATTCCTTAACCCTTCCTTAACGTTAAAAAACATGGCTGTAGGTCCGCCCCCAAGGATGCATAGTTTTCCATGGGAACAAGAAAGAAAGTGCTTCCATGATTAGAAGATCATCTGCAAGCTTCACTCGCAGGGTTGGTCTGGATTAGTTTTGCCATGAATAAGAGCAAACTGTTGGAGATTCATTCCCCATGTGCAGTCATGGGTTTGTTGTCTATTACATGACTGGGTATGTGTTTTGATTCCACAGGAATGGGATGTGACGAAGACAGGATGTTTGTCTTACTGTGTTCCCTGAAGTGGGACTATTGTCCTTTGTTCTTTCCCCTTTGCTGTCTGATGATAGAGAGAGAGGGAGCCATGTCGCAGTGCTCCGTGTGGTTTATATGTAAATAAAGTAGATTAGCCAAAATGCTGAGTTGCTGAGTTCTGTTACGCAACTGCGCAAACTTCTGCGGATCCCTAAGTGTGCTGATGTCTTCTGGCATCAGTCGCTGTGAAGTTTGGGCTGAGGAATGTTTTTGAAGCCCCCGAACGATCACCCAGGAGGGAGGGAACATGCCTGTCGGGCATGTGTCTATGCCAAGGTTCTACTCGTGTGTAGGAATGCTGAGGCGAAAGGGCTTCAGTAGACTTAAGCATGTTGGTTATATGAGGGTGGTTATCCCACAGAAAGAGAAAATTGTGGTGGTTTGCCTTTAAATGCAACCTGGATTGAATTTCCCTCTCATCCCTACTAATAATTAAGCAGCAAAAACAAAATTCCACCATTATATGCCTCAAAATCCTACAGTTATTCAAACTCTGCTTGGAAGTTGTGAGTTGCCCACCCCTGTTTCTATAGACAGGGATGGGGGAACTTGCAGCTCTTCAGATGTCGCTGGAGTACAATTCCTGTCATCTCTTGACTGTTGGCTTGGTCTGGCAGGTGTTGGTCCTGCAACACCCAGAAAGCTGCAGGTTCCCCTTTCCTGCTATATAGTAGGGAAAGTTTCAGTCTGCTTCATTTCGTTATACCCGGAAACTGCAATTAATCCAGAATGCGGCAGCTAGACTGGTGACTGGGAGTGGCCGCTGGGACCACATAACACCGTTCCTGAGAGATCTACATTGGCTCCCAGTATGTTTCCAAGCACAATTCAAAGTGTTGGTGCTGACCTTTAAAGCCCTAAACGGCCTCGGTCCTGTATACCTGAAGGAACGTCTCCCCCCCATCGTTCAGCCCGGACACTGAGATCCAGCGCCGAGTGCCTTCTGGCAGTTCCCTCACTACGAGAAGCAAAGCTACAGGGAACCAGGCAGAGGGCCTTCTCGGTAGTGGCGCCTGCCCTGTGGAACGCCCTCCCATCAGAGGTCAAAGAGATAAACAACTACATGACCTTTAGAAAATACTTGAAGGCAGCCCTGTTTAGGGAAGTTTTTAATCTGTGATATTTTAATGTACCGTATTTTGATATTTGTTGGAAGCCGCCCAGAGTGGCTGGGGAGACCCGGCCAGATGGGCGGGGTACAAATAAATTATTATTATTATTATTATTATTATTATTATTATTATTATTACACATGCACTGTTGAAAAGCCCAGCAGCAGGGCTGGTATTAAAGAAAGAAGTTGGCAACCTCCTTTGGAATCGGCTGCGGGGTATTTAAAGAAAGGTTAGTGCAACATGGGAGGCCTATTTGTGGATCTGGAAAAGCACCAGGAAGACATGTTGAAGCAATTAGACCATCTCAAGGCAGAATAACCTGAAATAACCTTTCTAAAAATAAGGCGAGAGTCCCCGAGGCATCTTAAAGAGTAACAAATATATTAGGGCATAAGCTTCCATGGAGCCCATAATAAATCGGTTAGGGTCCCTCGGGACTGCAGGTGACTTTTCCAACATGTTCTTAAGGCCCAATAATATTGCATTAATGGTGCGTTTATCCTGCTTTAGTTTCTTCTGCAATGCTTCTCCAGTGCTATGGACATCATTGCTGTCCAGAGGAGATGTAGCGCAATCGGGGAAAAAAGCATTTGTACTATGGAAAGTCTCAGGGCTTCAGCTGCACGAGGGCTGACTGGAAACCAAGTATGACTGTGCGAAGACGACAAGATACCAACGGAAGAAGAATGGCAAGAAAAACTGATGGAGTACGCCGAAATGGCAAAACTAACTGGGAAACTAAGAGACAAGGATGATAGAGACTTTAAAAAGTATATGTTGTATTTACAGAAATATTGTAAAGAAGTGGACTCACTAGCAGGGTTTACAATTAAGAAAACAAGCATAAAAGTTAAGATGTAATAATGAGATAATAACAAAGGGTAAGATGTAATACGAAAAGGGTATGGTACAAAAATGATAAGATCAGGGACAACTCACACCCTTGCCAGCACCTCTTTAATCTCCTACCTTCGGGCAGGAGATATAGAAGTACAGTGGAACGCTGGGTTACGCACACGATCCGTTCTGGGGTCGTGCTACGTAACCTGGGCGTGCGTATCATGAACGCATGTAAAAAAAAAAAAAAAAACCAGAAGAAGCACGATTTGAGCACTTCTGCTTATGTGCGAAATGCGCAGAACGTTTCTGTGCACCGGCGTGCCATGCGCGCTCCGCGGAGGACTTCCGGTTCGCCGCGGTATGTATCCTGAACGTACGCAACACAGAGCGTACACAACATGAGGTATGTCTGTATAGTGAGCCGCACCGACAGGTTAAAGAACAGTTTTTATCCGTGGGCTGTTGGGTTGCTGAATGGGAAAAAAATTTGTGGTGCAATTGACTTCCGACAAGCACACAGAGTGTGAACAAGACTGAGTGGGGGGGGGGCTTGTTTAATTTCACTGCACACAGGTGGTGTAGTGACAATAAAGGTTTATTATTATTGTTATTTATTATATTATTATTAAGATTACACCAATATCAAACTTAAATGATTACAAAATTAGGGTAGAATAAAACAAGCAGGAGAAGTAAATATTTAAAGAACCAGAAGACGAAGGTGAGGGAGCGGAGGTGGAGGAGAATGGGATTTATATATTACTGCCCCCGGACACCTTGAAATGGAAGCAGTAATGAAAAGCGTGTGACCTCCCTGACAACATCCCGAGCGCAAACAATCGTGTATGTGTAATAAAGATCATCCGCAGGGGCCCTAAGTCTTTAAGGTGCCACGGGACTCTTTGTTTTTGCAGCAAGAGACTGATGCCGCTACCCCTCTGGAAACTTTCTAAAAATAATACCTGTATAACCAGAGTTTTCACTCATGAGCCTCTGCTGAACTATTTGTTCCTTCCCTCGACAAAGTGTTTCATGTTTGGATAGGACTCCCTCCTTCCCTTCCTCTTTGTCCCTCTAAAACTGCACTTCTGGAATTGAGAGCAGAAAAGGGTGCCAACCTCTCCTGGCCTGCCCACCTTGGCAGGACTACTCTGCCTTTAACAGCTGCGTGTGGTTGGCAGGCAAACTCCGCACAGGAAGCTTTCTGATTGCTCAAATAAGCCTCATCTGTGAAGCTTCTGCCTGCTCTGCAGCTGCTCCAAGGAAGAGCAGTCCTTCCAGATTTTTTAACAGTTATAATGTGAAATATTTTATTGCCAAACGTAATGTAAGAAATGTGCATGCACACGAAAGCTCATACCAATAACAAACTTAGTTGGTCTCTAAGGTGCTACTGGAAGGAATTTTTATTTTATTTTTTATTTTGTTTCGACTACGGCAGACCAACACGGCTACCTACCTGTAACTGGTAATGGAATAAAGTCACTATTATTATTTTTTAAGACGGTGGTTGAAATTCCCTCTTCTATACAGCCATTAAATGTGCAAGAGCCCTGTCCATCTGGATACCTTTCCTACCACCCAATCTTTTTTTTTTAAAAAATGCAATTTTATTTCTTTTACCTTTTTACAAACGTCCACAAAATAAGCAGCAGCAACAATGTGTTATTTGTTTATGTTTTATTCATTTATTGGAGAACATTTGACAGTGGAACAGACTTATTGGAAGGTGGTAGACTCTCCTTCCTTGGAGGTTTTCAAGCAGAGGTTGGGGGGGGCATGTGTTATATAGCCTATTCAGTGGCCTGTGTTTGCCTGAGCTTGAGTCAGGACTAAGGATTCTGAGCTCCTGTGTTCTGATTCGATATATGATATCCAATCACAGAACATATCAGGATTTGGGCCTCTGCCATTGGCCCTTGAACTCTGAGTCGTGATTCGCAGCTTGGAAGTTTAGACAGCCAATCACGTTGGGAGTGGGAGTGGCCCAGGCTTTCAGGAATGTATATAAGCAGTTGCTTTGCCTGTTTCCCAGTTATGTAGTTCAATAAAGGTTCTTGCTGTTATCACTGTGTCTTGCCTCGTGGGAACCCACTAATAATAATAATAATAATAATAATAATAATAATTTATTATTTATACCCCACCCATCTGGCTGGGTTTTCCCAGCCACTCTGGGCGGCTCCCAACCGAATATTAAAAACACAATGCAGCATTAAACATTAAAAACCTCCCTAAAGAGGGCTGCCTTCAGATGTCTTTTAAAAGTAAAATACAGTGGTACCTCTGGTTACGTACTTAATTCGTTCCGGAGGTCCGTTCTTAACCTGAAAACGTTCTTAATCTGAAGCACCACTTTAGCTAATGGGGCCTCCCGCTGCCGCTGCGCCGCCACTGCCCTATTTCTGTTCTCATCCTGAAGTAAAGTTCTGAACCTGAGGTAATATTTCTGGGTTAGCAGAGTCTGTAACCTGAAGCGTATGTAACCCGAGGTACCACTGTAGTTGCTTATTGCCTTGACATCTGCTGGGAGGGCGTTCCACAGGGCGGGCGCCACTACCAAGAAGGCCCTCTACCTGGTTCCCTGTAGCCTCACTTCTCGCAGCGAGGGAACCGCCAGAAGGGAATGATACTTCATGATACTTCACCATGCATCATGGATGCTTGCGTTGAGATTCCTGCACTGTCACCCATGGGCAACACACACCCTGCCAGAGAAACAAAATGTTTAAATGGTGTGAAGACTACAGGGTGGACCAAGAGAAACTCTCTCTCAGGCAGCTTCCCCTCACCATCCTCTGTCATCCTGTGTGTACTTTCCGCAACCCCAAACTCTCCTATCCGACCCCTGGCTTACCCCGGCAGGTCCCAGTGGCGTCTGCACCCTTTTCAGTGGTGGCTAACCTTGGCACTCCAGATGTTTTGGAACTAATATAATAATAATAATAATAATTATTATTATTATTATTATTATTATTATTATTATTTATACCCCGCCCATCTGGCTGGGGTTCCCCAGCCACTCTGGGCGGCTTTCAACAGAACATTAAAATACAATAATCTATTAAACATTAAAAGCCTCCCTAAACAGGGCTGCCTTCAGATGTCTTCTAAAGGTGTGGTAGTTGTTGTTCTCTTTGACATCTGAAGGGAGGGCATTCCACAGGGCGGGTGCCACTACCGAGAAGGCCCTCTGCCTGAACTACAACTCCCATCATTCCTCTCTAACAGGACTAGTGGTCAGGGATGATGGGAGTTGTAGTCCCAAAACATCTGGAGTGCCAAGGTTAGCCACCACTGGCCAAGATCCTCTTTCTCCTCCCCGTTGTCCTGCCGTTTCGTGACACGGAGCATTTTCCTATCTGCACCGAAACTGGCAGAGGACTTTTAGAAGAAGGACGCCAACAGGCAGGCTTGCAAGTTTTGTTTTTCTGGAAGATCATCCGTATTGCTTTGTCATCTAAAGGTTGAGCACCCAGTCCTGCTGTCATGGGCATCCATTCATCTTCTCCATATATGCATCTCCAAGGCCTTGCAAGGTCACGTCTAATTAGGATGATAAAAGACCATCTCTCTCATTAGAACTTTCAAGCGGGTAGCGGAAAATATAAGGCAAAAACAAAGTGCCACCATGCTTTATGTAAGGGTGTGGGGGCAAAGCAAAGCAGCTCTTCATTATAAGGAATAAACAATATGTAGGGGATATAGTCCCCTTCATGGATCACTGCCTTGTCGTGGCGAAGGGGCTTGAATAACTCCAAGACGCTATGAGCTATGCCGTGCAGGGCCACCCAAGACGGACAGGTCATAGCCAAGAGTTTAGACTAAATGTGATCCACCTGGAGAAGGAACTGGCAATCCACTCCAGTATTTTGCCAAGAAAACTCCAAGGAGAAGCTTTGAGAAGAAAGTGAGAGTTTCCAAGGCATGCTCTGGTTCAGGGGTCCCCAGACTTACCACGCGGCGGGCCGTTTCCTCCAGCGCGGATCGCATGGCGGGCCAAAGGCCGGGGGAGCATGCGCCCATACGCGTGCGCACTCGCTTTTTCCGGCACCAGAAATAGCATTTGCTCATGCGCAAACGGCATTTCCGGTGCACTTCTGGCGCGGCGCTGGAAATGGCTTGTGCGCATGCGCACGGCCTCCACGGACCCGGAAGTGCACCGGAAATGACGTTTTGCGCATGTGCAAAAGCCATTTCTGATACCACGCAGACCCGGAGATGGGCAACTGCACCGTGCCCGCGCCGGTAAGAGCGGGCGCCGGTGGCGGGCGTTGCCGGGGGTCGCGGGGGCAGCATAAAAGAGCCATGCGGGCCGTATCTGGGCCCCGGGCCGTAGTCTGGGGACCCCTGCTCTGGTTCATGGGGTCACGGAGAGTCGAACACGACTAAGACGACTAAACAACAACAACATAGGGTATATACTACTATAATTGAAGTAGTAGTAGTAGTAATAATAATAGTAATAGTAGTAGTAGTAGTAGTGATAGTTTTATTATTCATACCCTGCCCATCTGACAGAGTTGCCCCAGCCACTCTGGGTGGCTTCCAACATATATAAAAGCATAATAAAACATTAAACATTAAAAAAAAAGCTTCCCTATACAGGGCTGCCTTCAGATGTCTTCTAAAGGTTGTATAGTTACTTATCTCCTTGGCTTAGGGTGGGGGTGTCACATAACTCCATACCCTCTAACATTTATCTGATGAAAATAAGGATGCCCTAAGGAAAAGCGGGACATTATGGGATCAAATCAGAAACTGGGACGGATTCTGTAAATCTGGGACTGTTCCTGGAAAATAGGGACACTTCGATGGTTTGCAACAAAAACTCCCCCACTTGGACTGTCAGCAACCAGTACAGTGGTACCTCGGGTTAAGAACTTAATTCGTTCCAGAGGTCCGTTCTTAACCTGAAACTGTTCTTAACCTGAGGTACCACTTTAGCTAATGGGGCCTCCCGCTGCCGCTGTGCCGCTGCTGCCCGATTTCTGTTCTCATCCTGAAGCAAAGTTCTCCCCCCCCCCAGATAATTTTTATTCATTTTATAAGAAATACAAATGCAAATACTACAAAGAACAACACTATTATACAAAAATCAACAACAACAACAAAAGCAAAATTCTTAACCCGAGGTACTATTTCTGGGTTAGCGGAGGCTGTAACCTGAAGCATCTGTAACCTGAAGCGTCTGTAACCTGAGGTACCACTATAGTCAGAGACTTAATGTGTCCCACGGTGGAGGTGGAACGTAGCCATCATGGTCAGTTAGCCGCTTTTTCCAAGCTCCCAGTGCAGAGCCTTCCTGAGCTGGGGAAATGGGAGATGGGCTCCCACAACTTCTGCAGGCGACCGCTTCCCTGCTGTCCAGAATGTGGGACCTTCTGCACACAAAGCGTGCTTTCTACCGCTAAGCTATGGTCCTGGAAATCCAAGCATCACTGGCCCACCAAACCATGGGAATGAGAATTTACATCTAGGGACACTTCCAGACTATTTTTTTGGGTGGCATTCCATCGCATACTGGCAAATTCTGGTTGCGTGGTGGTTGTTGTGCGACAAACCCTCAAAGATTGGACTCTAGAAATTGTGTTTCTGTGGGGGGATTAGTGTCTCCCAACAGCCCCCTTAACAAACTACACTTCCTAGCATTCTTTTCGGGGGGAGCCATGACTGTTTAAAGTGGTGTGATACTGCTTTAGATGTACAGTGCAGGTGGCCCCCGAATCTTTTCTCCCAGATAAATATAAAGGTAAAGGTAAAGGTAAATGGACCCCTGACCATTAGGTCCAGTCACGGACGACTCTGGGGTTGCGGCGCTCATCTCACTTTACTGGCCGAGGGAGCCGGCGTACAGCTTCCGGGTCATGTGGCCAGCATGACTAAGCCGCTTCTGGCGAACCAGAGCAGCGCACGGAAACGCCTTTTACCTTCCCGCCGGAGCGGTACCTATTTATCTACTTGCACTTTGACGTGCTTTCGAACTGCTAGGTTGGCAGGAGCAGGGACCGAGCAACGGGAGCTCACCCCGTCACGGGGATTCGAACAGCCGACCTTCTGATCGGCAAGCCCTAGGCTCTGTGGTTTAACCCACAGTGCCACCCGCGTCCCCAGATAAATATACCCAATACCTTAAACCTCCATTGGACTCATTTTCCTCCTGATGAAAAAAACCAAACACCTCATTTTTCTCTGTAAGAGAGTCATGTCATTCTTGGGTGGTGGCGAAAGACAAAAACCTGATTCTGGGGTTGTGTTGGGTGTCTTCCCCCCTGGGTGATGCCTCCACTCATCTGCCTTATTGGTAGCCTCCTTGTCACATGCCCGCTGAGCGGCTGCCGTCGTGTAAATCTGAAGGAGCTCCTGTCACTCAGCGACGGATCAATAGCCTCTTGACAAGCTTGCCAGCAGCTGCAAGAGACACCGGAAGCGCGAGAGAGCAGATTGAGGATAATGGAGCCGAACCGTGTCTTATCGATCCATCCAGGCGAGACGGATCTCCAGGGATCTGGCTGGTGGAAGAGGAAAGGAGCAGCAAAATGATCCACCCCACCCTCAGCGACACACTCCATTGTCCCTATTTAGCAGAGATAGGCCCAGTTTTGTTAGTGCTTGGCCAAGGCTGTCTTGCATTTGTAATTTTAATACGGTATTTCTTGTAAGCCGCTGGGCTACGTATAATCAAGGGGTATATAAATTTTGTGGGGTGTTAGGGGTGTATGGGGAGGGGTGGTACCTCTGGTGGGGGGGACACATTGTGCTCCTTCGGGGATAGTTTGCCCACCTTTGGCCCCCAACCTGCACTCGGCTCTCACCTGTGGCTTCTAGATGCTGTCAGCCTGAGACAGCAGCCACATCCTGGGAAACGGCTTCGACTGTGAAATATACTCGGAGTTGAGTGTGGATTTCATGCTCTTTATTCAGCTCTTAATTAGCGAGGAATGCAAGTTCCCCCAGAACGTCTGCTTTATATACATTATTTACACAATGGGCCCCACGTGATTGGCTAATTCCGGGATACTCCTGTAGGCCAATCAGGTTGCGGATTCACTTCCACCTGGAGCTGGATTGGGTGGCTCCTGCGGACCAATCAGACTGCTGAATTCTGAATCCTATTGTTCTAGGACCAATCGGACTGCTGCATTTTGGATCCTATTCAACTCAGTACATAACAGACTGGTTGGCAAAATCTGGTGAGGGTAGCCGATGGGTCTGAAACCCTCGGCGAGTTAAGGGGTTCCCCTGCATGTGAAGCTAGGCTCTGGTGGATTGAGTGGATGAGGCCAAGAGTGGGTCCAACGGTCAAGAAGGTGGTTTCTGCATGTGCCGTAGCGAGGGGCAGGAGGGGCACATCAACCTGGGAAGGTAGCCCATCTAGGTGAAGAAAAACTCCAAACCTAAACCTTTGCTTCCTTGTGGGATATCTTCAGGAGATGAAAAGGCTCAGGAGTAAACTCTACACAAATCCGGAGTGGGGTCCCTAAGACGGTTGGATGGCACCTTACATGCCTACTTCCGGCAACTCCTGCAGCCAAGCTGGTGCCAACGCCTTGCTCTGCTTTCCTTCGGACCACATCAGCCAGGCCGAGCGTGGGGTCTTGTTGCCTGGGCAGCCCAAGACCTCCGTATACTACACACTGCCCAGGCTTGCACCCCGGTGCTGCTAATGCAGCAGTTTGGCTTCACCCACGGAGGCACACTCCATTGTCTCTCGAGACAATCGGATGCCAATAATATAAATTTTGTGGAGAATCCCAAGGGTCAGGCAGAGAGGCCTTGAGGACTTCATCTGGTCTTCAAACCTGAGTTTCTCCATCCTTGCTATATACATTATCTCTAGTATTAGAGGCTGAGTATACCAATTGCTGGAGATCACAACTGGAAGAGGCCTATTGTCTTCATGTCTTGCACCTAGTTGGCCACTGTGAGAACAGGATGCTGGGCCAGGTGTGTCTTTGCTTTGATCCAGAAGGACTCTTCAAATATTCTTATGGGTCCTGGCAACTCCTAATATGACCCCCCCAGACTTTTTGGGGTCTGGTCCAGTGTGGGGCGTCACTGGAATATATTGTTTAACAACAAGGCCTTGCAAATAAATATCGTTTGAATGCTCAGAAGGAAATCAGTGCCCGGGATCAACAGTAAATCAGTCTATGCTAATAATTTATTTACCGTACATGTGCAGTTTTTCAGACGCCATAAAAAACGCAGCACACTCATTCTCGTCAGATGAAGACTTCTAAAAATAGGGACTGCAAAATTATTAGATCATCTTTTTTTTAAAAAAATAAAAAATCCGTAGGCTCCGCAACAGATGAATGTATTTCCACTGTTAGTCTTTCCCAATAGCTTGTGCATAATAACTCAAGTCCAATTGCAGAGTGGAAATGATAACAGGTATAAAAAATGATAATGATTTTGTAATGGCTATTTTGAGTTGACTTGGATACGTTGAAGGGGTTCTTGCTTTTGAAAAGTATTTTGTTGTTCAGTCATTCAGTCGTGTCCGACTCTTCGTGACCCCATGGACCAGAGCACGCCAGGCACGCCTATCCTTCACTGCCTCTCACAGTTTGGCCAAACTCATGTTAGTAGCTTCGAGAACACTGTCCAACCATCTCATCCTCTGTCGTCCCCTTCTCCTTGTGCCCTCAACCTTTCCCAACATCAGGGTCTTTTCTAGGGAGTCTTCTCTTCTCATGAGGTGGCCAAAGTACTGGAGCCTCAGCTTCAGGATCTGTCCTTCTAGTGAGCACGCAGGGCTGATTTCTTTAAGAATGGATAGGTTTGATCTTCTTGCAGTCCATGGGACTCCCAAGAGTCTCCCCCAGCACCATAATTCAAAAGCATCAATTCTTCGGCGATCAGCCTTCTTTATGGTCCAGCTCTCACTTCCGTACATTACTACTGGGAAAACCATAGCTTTAACTATACGGACCTTTGTTGGCAAGGTGATGTCTTTGCTTTTTAAGATGCTGTCTAGGTTTGTCATTGCTTTTCTCCCAAGAAGCAGGCGTCTTTTAATTTCGTGACTGCTGTCACTATCTTAGATGTCCATAAATGATCCAATATATATGCAGGTTCTCGTCATTATTATAAATAAGTGAGCAGAGGAGCCATCTTCTCAAGATGATTGACGCAACTGACGCAACTTTCTGATGTCATGCTGCAACATCATGAGGAGCCAGGGGATGGAGCCGAATACCCTCTGAATATTGAAGGGGCCTGTCCTAAAAAACAACAACATTGGTGGGTGTGTAAAAGTTCCTCGGTCCCTAGGAGTCGGAGACTATGCAAGTGAGCACAATTTATTGCTGATCCCAGCGTTGGGCTTCTCAGGACGTGTGGGTTTATTTTGGGTTTTTTTGACACAATTATCTCAAGCAGGGGTGCCAACTTGAATAAAATATTGGGGGTGTGCATGTCCTGCCCCACATAATCAATCACGTGGTGCAGCATGCACACACCATTTGAATGGCAATGCCCATCAACTTGGGGGGGGGCTGGTCCCTTCAAATGTTTTACTGGGTGAGGCGAAGGGACCTCAGCCCCTCAGAGTTGGCTCCTATGATGCCAAGCATGTTTACATCCTAAACAGCACTGATACTTGCCCTTGTCATGTGACGGGCAGCTAGGAATGGACGTTTTTTCCATTTCCTTCAATACCTCATAGCATTCAGGGCTGTGCTTGATAATATGTGTTTCTCAATTGGATCCTTTCACATGGTTTTGTATGTCTTGCCGTATTTAATGCAATGTGATCTGCTGTTACTTTTTTATTGATTACAGATTGGTAATTCTTTATTGTGGCTGGTAAGTGTTTAATTATTATTTGCTGGTGTTAATTTTTACTGTTTACGATTAGATTCTGATGGACTGTTGAATGCTGCTTTGTTTGATATAAGTTGTTTGTTTTGAAGTTCTTGTGACTTTTTAAAATATCGGATCAGATTGTTACTACTAACGTTTAATTATATTTTTATATGTGTCGGAAGCCGCACAGAGTAGCTGGGGCAACGCAACCAGATGGGTGGGGTATAAATAAATAAATGATTTAATATTCCTCTAGGGAACGGGGAGGGAACCTAAGGCTTGGGGTCCAAATGCGGCCCTCCAGGGGTTCAGATCTGGCCCTCGGAATTCTACTTGGTTCTCCCTCTTCCCCATGCTTGATTCTCTTCTGCAACCTCTTTGAGTGTTTCAGCCTGTCTGGAATTTGCCCTCGTATACCAGTAGTGATGCTGCCTCTTACTTGCCTGGATGTGAGATGGAGGGGTGTGTGTGTGTGTGTGTGTGTGTGTGTGTGTGTGTGTGTGTGTGTAAATATCTGTTTTTAGCATGGCTAGATTGCTGCCTATTGTGCACAGGTAACAGTCACAGGCAGGTAGCCGTGTTGGTCTGCCGTAGTCGAAACAAAATAAAAAATAAAAAAATTCCTTCCAGTAGCAACTTAGAGACCAACTAAGTTTGTTCTTGGTATGAGCTTTCGTGTGCATGCACACTTCTTCAGATACCTGAAGATATCTGAAGAAGTGTGCATGCACACAAAAGCTCATACCAAGAACAAACTTAGTTGGTCTCTAAGGTCCGTATAGTTAAAGCTATGGTTTTCCCAGTAGTGATGTATGGAAGTGAGAGCTGGACCATAAAGAAGGCTGATCACTGAAGAATTGATGCTTTTGAATTATGGTGCTGGAGGAGACTCTTGAGAGTCCCATGGACTGCAAGAAGATCAAACCTCTCCATTCTGAAGGAAATCAGCCCTGAGTGCTCACTGGAAGGACAGATCCTGAAGCTGAGGCTCCAATACTTTGTCCACCTCATGAGAAGAGAAGACTCTCTGGAAAAGACCCTGATGTTGGGAAAGATGGAGGGCACAAGGAGAAGGGGACGACAGAGGACGAGATGGTTGGGCAGTGTTCTCGAAGCTACCAACATGAGTCTGACCAAACTGCGGGAGGCAGTGGAAGACAGGAGTGCCTGGAGTGCTCTGGTCCATGGGGTCACGAAGTGTCGGACACGACTGAACGACTGAACAACAACAACAACAACAATCAGATCCATTTCTCTGCCCGTTTTTGCCTCTGGATCCACCTGCTGCAATCCGCCTCATGCATGGGCCGGCTCCGTTTACACACTTTGGAATCTCTGGCGGAGAGAAAAAAAACGAGTCTTTCTGCTGACGGCCGTGTAAAGTCTCCCGAATTCATCCTGCCAAACGAAACATCGATAGCAATCCAGTTACGTTGTATTTTTAACCAGGCTTTAACATGCAGTTGCCTTGCGTTAAGTCAATTTGGCTGGAGCTCGGTGGCAGCGGGATGGAGATGGAGAGGGAGTTCTCAAGGGCACGAAATGGGTTTCTCTCTGACCCCACCCCCCAGCCAGCCAGCATTATCAGTTCCTTACATCTCTTGGAAGAAGGTTTAATAAGTGCATCAGAGATGCAAGCCGGGGAGGGCACGCAACCCAGAAGCACATGAAACCACACATTATTGTGAACACTGGGAAAGTCTTGTGGCACTTTAAGGAGGAACAGACTTACTACAGCACAAACCTATTACTGTTTCACTAAATGCATCTGATCTGATGAAGTGAGCTCTTTAGTCCACAGATATTTCTACAGCACATGTGGGAATCC
Organism: Darevskia nairensis; assembly: GCA_034642065.1. Classification (NCBI taxonomy): domain Eukaryota; kingdom Metazoa; phylum Chordata; class Lepidosauria; order Squamata; family Lacertidae; genus Darevskia; species Darevskia nairensis. Next base: position 83,721 of record JAWWNI010001521.1, read on the forward strand.
TTTTTCAGAAAAAGGGGGTTTGCACTCTGAAATATACTCGGAGTCAAGTGTGAATTTCATGCTCTTTATTCAGCTCATAGTAGCAAGGAATGAATCTTTCCCCAAAACGTCTGCTATATATACATTATTTACACAATGGGCTCCATGTGATTGGCTAATTCCGGGGTACTCCTGTAGGCCAATCAGGTTGCAGATTCACTTCATCCAGGAGCCTGATTGGCTGCTCTTGCATTCCTCACCTGTGCTCTAAGCACTCCACACTGCTGAGGGTGCACCCAAAGATCCCTGTAAACTGTAGTTTGTTAAGGGTGCTGGGAATTGTAGCCCACAGACTGTCTCGCCAGAGTGGTGCATGCTCTAGTTATCTCTCGCTTGGACTACTGCAATGCGCTCTACGTGGGGCTACCTTTGAAGGTGACCCGGAAACTACAACTAATCCAGAATGCGGCAGCTAGACTGGTGACTGGGAGCGACCGCTGAGACCACATTAACACTTGAAAGACCTACATTGACTCCCAGTACGTTTCCGAGCACAATTCAAAGTGTTGGTGCTGACCTCTAAAGCTCTAAACGGCCTCGGCCTAGTATACCTGAAGGAGCGTCTCCCCCGTCGTTCTGCCCGGACACTGAGGTCCAGTGCCGAGGGCCTTCTGGCGGTTCCCTCATAGAGAGAAGTAAGGTTACAGGGAACCAGGCAAAGGTCCGTCTCGGTAGTGGCGCCCGCCCTGTGGAACGCCCTCCCACCAGATGTCAAAGAGAAAAACAACTACCAGACTTTTAGAAGACATCTGAAGTCAGCCCTGTTTAGGGAAGCTTTTAATGTTTAATAGATTATTGTATTTTAATATTGTGTTGGAAGCCGCCCAGAGTGGCTGGGGAAACCCAGCCAAATGGACAGGGTATAAATAATAAATTATTATTATTATTATTATTATTATTATTATTATTATTATATCTCTGTGAGGGGTTTGCCTAACAACTCTCAGCACCCTTAACAAACTACAGTCCCCATGATTCTTTGCGGGAAGCCATGACAGTGTTCAAGTGGTATTGAGAGTGCTTGAAATATATGACGTAGATGTGGCCAAAGTCTCATTTTCAATAGCATCACTTTGAGCGCTCGAATAAGGGCAGCTAAAGTGCTCTGAGTCTGTTTCCCTCCTCTCTCTCCGTTCCTGCCCTCTGCAATTTTTAAAATTACATGTTCAGCAAGGGTTTTGCCTCTGCGAAACGGCCTTGTTAATTAAAACGCCAATCTGGGCCCGGGGAAGGGAGGGAGCCCCACGCCAGGGGAAACAGATGGTGACTTCTAGACTGGTGTCACCACACGTCAGAAGGAGCCAAGCTGATTGAAGGCCACACAAGAAGAGATGGAGAGGAGGAAGAGGAGACCAGACAGCTCTCCGCGTTGGGAAGCCAGTCACTGGGCAAGGTGCCTTGCTTCGTTGCCATCTCCACTCGCCAAATTAAAAGCTGTTTTAGTTTGCTTCAGGTCCCTCAACCCACCCCCAAGTCTGACAGCGCAGTAGAATTGACAGCCAACACGGGGGGGGGGGAGAGAAATCTTTTGGCTGTCAATGTTTGGCTTTTGTGCCAGTTGCAAGAATATCTAGGGCAAGGCAACTCAACGTGCTGGTTTTAGATGTTAAAGGAGGAATGAGGGATTTCAGACCCAGAGGATAAGCATCTCTTTTTCGGCCCTCCTTTTCTTTCCGTAGCTATTTTTTTTCGTAGTTACATTTTTTATTCTGATTTTGTTCAATAATACATATATCCATTTAATCAAACAACAAAATATAAACATAAGTAAGGTAAGACCTTCTGATCGGCAAGCCCAAAAGCAGGGGTCAGCAAGGTTTATCTTGCCTGGGCCGCATCGGTCCCACGGAGATCCCTCTGTGGGCCGGATCGCGCTCCCGCGATTTTCGGCGTCTGCTTGGATGTGATTTCCGGTGTCTGCGCATGCGCAGACGCAATTTCCGGCGCTGCGGAAGCGAGTCCCTGCACTGCGCTGTGCCGGTTTAGCACAGTGCATGAGCAGGCAGCTTGGTTCAGGGGCAGCTCATGGGCCAGTCAAACGACCTCTGCTGGCCGCTTCCAGCCCATGGGCCTTAGGTTGCTGACCCCTGCCCAAGAGGCTCAGTGGTTTAGACTACAGTGCCACCCATTACTCAGTCTGGTAAGACTGCTTGTTGAGGAGATAAAGAAAACCAAGGGCTTGCCCATGCTTTCATGTGCTGTGTCTAGAAAGCACGGGTCTGAGCAGTTTCCCCCTTGCCTCTGCTAACTTCACTGCTGCCCTTTTCATGCCTCTTCTGGTTCTAGGAGACCAGGGGAGAGGAAAGCTGGTTGCAGCAGGAGGGGAGACACCTGAGGAACTTCACCAGCCAGATTCAGCTCTGCCTCTCAGCCTCCCTCATCCCACCCTCCTGCTCCAGCTTCTTGCCTCCGATTCTGGCCTTCTCTCTGTCACAGACTCTCCCTGCTCACTGAGCCCTGTTACCCTTTCAGCTTCCGACACCTCTTCTTCCCAGTCTTCTCCCTCTGACCGCTCATGGTTGTCCCACCAGAGCCGTCTTTCCCATAGGGCTTAGTGGTGCATCGCACCAGGGTGCTGGCCTCTCAGGGGCGCCCCAGCAAGTGGGGGAGCTGTGTGGCTTTGCCGGCGGCCTCCCCTTTCCCTGCACGCCCGCCAGCTGGCATAAGGCTGGCAGGCATGCAGCTTCCCTCCCAAGCCTCCTCGGGAGGAGAGCGATCCCCGCAGAGGCTTAGGATGGAAGCTGCGCGTCACCAACCATATGGCTGGCGGGCACGCAGCTTCCCTCCCAAGCCTCCCAAGCCTCTGCAGGGATCGCTCTCCCACAGGGGCATGGGGGAGAGTTGCCCCGCCCATGGCTGGCAGTGCGCAGCTACGGCCACCCCAACACTATCCGTGGTAATTTGGGGGCGCTGGGCGGATATTTGCACCCCGGCGTCGCATCTGCTAAAGACGGGCCTGTGTCCCACCACCAATCCCCGGGCTCAGAGCCTTCTTCCCTTGGGGGTTCCCCAGCTGGTACCTCCCACTATATAACACTCAAAAAACCACAGTCACGTATAGCAGTATGCCAAACACACAAAAACGTGACCAGCTGATAAATCAGTCTCCATGTAACATAATTATTAAATATAAGAACCAACTAAACATATACAATTGTAACGAGATGTACGGTATAGAGTCACAAAACCAAAAATCCAAACATACAAGTATGCATAAACATGCTATCGTAGAGCTGTAAGAACAAAATTCAAAATGTCCCGTGCAACCCACATGGGTCTAGTGGAGGTTTCAAAGGTCCAAAGAGTGAATGATGAAAATAATGTGACCTTTCCAGTTCTCAATGAAGGGGTTTGGTTGTCACGAAGATGGTTCCAGGTACTGTAGGGTCTGGCGATGGAGCTGTAGTCTCGCCAGTCAAAGATGTGTAAGTGGTGTTGCCATGAGGGAACAACAGCAACCCAAAACAAAGGACAAGAAGAAGAAGAGTTTGGATTTGATATCCCGCTTTATCACTCCCCGAAGGAGTCTCAAAGCGGCTCACATTCTCCTTTCCCTTCCTCCCCCACAACAAACACTCTGTGAGGTGAGTGGGGCTGAGAGACTTCAGAGAAGTGTGACTAGCCCAAGTTCACCCAGCAGCTGCGTGTGGAGGAGCGGAGACACGAACCCGGTTCACTAGATTACGAGTCTACCGCTCTTAACCACTACACCACACTGGCTCTCCAAGTGTTACCCGGATTATAATCCTTGTTTCGCCAAATTGGCTTCATCAGCACAGAATATGCAATCCGCGACAAAGTGCCAACACAGGGCATCCATAGCTTAGAAAGTTAGAAAAAGTGCCAACTCAGGGCCTCCCACTATTCTTCTGTGTCCAACCAGTCCAGGACAACCTGTGACCTTACAGTGACGGGCTGGTAAGAAATCTTACAAATAAATGTGAATAAAATAAGTCCAGCTCTCAGCCCACAAATCTGTTCCCCTCTATGCAAACCTTATTTTTCACCCACCAGAGGTGAGCCCCTTCTGGGAACTGGGCCCTTGAGCGGGAAGGATCCAACCCCCACCCCTGAAATAAAACAAACAGATGACTTTCTTGCCTTCCCTTGCCAGCTATCTGAGACTTGAGTTCCTGGGGTGATCCATCATTTGGCATACCAAAGGAAATGTCAAGAACAATTAAGAGAGACCAGTGGCTTTAACTTTATCAGAGTCAATATGTCTTCTTTAATGAAATGCTGGGGGGAGGGGTGGGGGAGTGGAAAGTGCTGACGGTAAAAGTATTATTTCACCTCCCAGTCATTTGCAGTCTGCAGTTTTCATTCAGGGAAATGAACAGGAATGGAAGGACCTGCTAATTTAGAGTCTCTCCATTTCTAACTTTTTCAGCCTTAAATTCATTTCTCCACATTTTGCATCAATCTGCAATTTGGTGCTGCTGTTGTTTTTAAATGAAAACCCTCATGGAAATTCACCAGCATGTTAGTGCATTTTTATAAGCCGTTTTGACTAATGTACAGGTTTTTTTGCATAATGCAACTTTGTACATTATTTTCACCAATAGTCTTTTTATGCACACTAATATATATGGATTACTGTAAACCTTGTTTGGTCGGAGAAATGCAATGCAAAGCTTTATATAAGCACAAGTCATAGAATTGGAATGGACCATGAGGATTATTCTCATCCAACCCCCTGCAATGAAGGAATCTTTCATTCATTGTGGGGCTCAAACCCATGGCCATGAGATTAAGAGTCTCATGCTGCCCCAACTGAGCTATCCCTTAGTAGTTGAACATTTCAATGCATGATTTGCTGGTTTTCAACATTGCAATATATCACCAGCTGGACATTGTAATATATTTATATATCACAACTAGCTGACCGGGCCACGCCTTGCTGTGGCTGATTTGGTGAAATGCAAAAGTAAGATACAGTATGAAAGAGAAAGCGTATGTTTACTTACAGCGTATCTCGTTGAAGTTCAGTCTATGTGTTCTCCGTTTGCCCCTCCCGTTTTTGTATTCGTTTCTACAACTGTTTATTACTACTATTTTAGTCTGAGGTTCTTTGTCCTTGTGCTGTGCTGTTTAACGTCCACTGGAGGGCGCTATATATTTTTTTGCACAAAATCACATTTTTACCTGGGAAAGGTGTGGTATTTGTGCAATGTAAGTACATATGATCACTCCCATATGGGCATGGAATGTTGTGTCCAAATTTGAACGGAATCGATCAAGGGGTTAGGGAGAAAGGCGATCATTAACAAACATCCAACTTGAACAATTTTATATAGATAGATGCCTGAAATAAGGATGGAACTCTGTAGAGGAGAACAGTATGGCTGGGCGATATCTGGTTTTCAACATCGCGATCTATCATCAGCTACAGTAAACATCATGATTTGTCAACAACCAATTGTCGCTGTTTTTTGTGCTGAATACAGTGGTACCTCGGGTTAAGTACTTAATTCGTTCAGGAGGTCCGTTCTTAACCTGAAGCGTACTTAACCTGAAGCGTACTTAACCCGAGGTACAACTGTATTTGCTTTTTGGTAATTGATGGACCTAATAGGTATCTAAAGCCATTTGCACATAACAAAATATGTATTTTATCAAAGTAATTGTTGAACTGAAATGCAACCAGTCCATGCAGAATATAGGAACCCAATATATAGAAATGAGCAAACCAGTGATATTTTAGGGAGCAGGCTAGCAGGCGGGGCCCATTACTTACATCATAGGAGCCTACACAACACAAAACAGCCTACACTGTTGCTGTATGTAGGTTTTATTTTATTTGTTTTTTATCTTATATTTTGGAAATGTACATCCAGGGCTTTTTTCCCCTTTAATTTTTTCAGCCCCCCCCTAGAGTGGGGCCCTAAGCTATAGCTTGTTTAGTTTATACGTAAATCTGGCACTGCACACACATAATAATTTGTGATATATTGCTAGATCAGAAATCATGAAGCCAATATCACAATCTGGTCTTCAAACCGGTTTTGGACGATATATCAATATGTCGTCCAGTCCTAGAGAAGGCGTGGCTTAAGGAGCGTTCCGAGAGTCGCATTTGGTATCCTGCGCTTGTCATCCCCCCATTCATGCTTTAAAGACTAGGAGGGGCTTTCTGTCTTTGCCTTGTCAACAGATCAGAGGTCTTTAATGGTTGCCTTCCATGTTCCACATTCTAGAACTTCTCACTCAAATCAGGAACCTCAGAGGGGCTCACCTGTTGACCCAGCCTGCCTAGCAAGGATGCCCGCTGCTCGAAAATGCCTGAGTGCCGTTTGCAGAGAAACCTGTGAACGAAAACCGTCCTGTGCTTCTGTTATATTTAGCGCTTACAGATGAAACGCAATCAAAGGAAATATTTGAAGAGTGCGTTTTCTCTCTTAAAAGGAAGGAGAACCTTTCATTAAGAAGGAAGATGAGCTCTCCTCGGCTTTGTTCTCTACAAATGCGGTGTAAAGAATGGAGCATCATAAGGGAAAGAATCTCCTGTTTCTCCCCGTGATTATATTCCAACAATAAAAGGAAAATTTGCCTCATAGAGTTGTAAAAATATCTCCAGGAAAGACAGCTTAGCTCTCAGTCCCGGTATTGATTAGTAAATGGGTTCTGTCGTAGCTCATGGTGTATCAAACCTTGTTTAATTTGGGTGCAATTGATTCCTTGTGAAGTTCTTGATGCAGAGTTAAGTGGCATGCTTTCTGTGGGGGTTTTTGGGGTGGGGGAGAAAATGCTGTTTTAAAATAAATCCAACAGGCGTTTGAGTATGAAAACATTTTGCACGTTGGTACACAAGGAGTTAGTGAGTAAGAAGACCTTCGAAGGAGGAGATGCTCTGAAATATTTAACAAACTCCCCTCTTATTCCCCCAACTGCATGTTTTATTTAGCGAATCTCAGAGAAATGTAATTTATATTCTGCGGTTTGCTCTCGTCCCAAGGTCCTTGGCCTCAACAAACAAACAGGCTGCTCAAAGAGATCCATTGTTGTCACTTCTAAATGTGAGGCTCATTAAAGAAAATGTCTGGATTACGGGGGTGGGAGCACTGGTGGATAAGTGTTTTTTTCTTTTTCTTTTAGATAACAGCTAAAGAAAGGGGAAGATGAAATATCAGCCCAACATCCTCTTTCATCTTGGCATATGTTTTCATCCATGGCTCAACTGACAAAGCCATTCCTTTGAAAATGTTATTTGATTAAAGAGACTTCATTCAGGTGCTTTGGCAGTGTGTTCTAAGAACATAAAAACACTCTTATTGGATCAAACCCACGGTCCCACTTAACCTAGGATCCAGGATCCAAGCTCCTGAACTCACATGTGAAAACCTAGTTTTCTCGTTTCCTAAAATATATACACCGTTTGATTGCAAAACGCCCCCACCCCCAGTGATTTACAAAAAGTATAAAGCAACTCTACTATTGCATGGCGAGGCCCCAGGGCCCGCAGTTCCCTTAGATAATAAACACACGGACACGAATACTTAGGTTAATGGGATAAAATAGGGCCTTCTCGGTAGTGGCACCCGCCCTGTGGAATACCCTCCCACCAGATGTCAAAGAGAAAAACAACTAGCAGACTTTTAGAAGACATCTGAAGGCAGCCCTGTTTAGGAAAGCTTTTAATGTTTAATAGATTATTGTTTTTTAATATTGTGTTGGAAGCCGCCCAGAGTGGCTGAGGAAACCCAGCCAGATGGGCGGGGTATAAATAATAAATTATTATTATTATTATTATTATTATTATTATTATTATTATTATCCCAGGCAGCTCTATCCGGGATCACGTGGGTATCTGGTATCTCTTCCACACTCACCCTGTTGCTGGCAAAGGGACCAGCTAATTAATTAAGCCAAATACATGATTAATTTTCCACAGCGCCGGTGTCGAGCAGTCATTAAGAGCAACCGTGTAAGCTTAAGTCTCAGATGCCTTTTTGCCAAAAGAGGCTAATTACGACTTAATTGCTTATGTAATTTTGATAGGACGGCATGACAGAGGAGGGGAGACTGCTCCACTGAGAGCCCACGGAGACCTCAGGAGAGCGAGACCAGCTTTAATACGTCTTTATTGAATACTTAAATTAAGACATTGGAGACGTAGGGCGGCAGGTGGGCTGTATTGGAGACGGGTCCTCCTGGTGCATGTGTGGTGTTTTTTTAATGTGCTCCCAGCTGTCTCGTGTCTGCGATGCAGTCATGTTATCTGCCAAGCCTCCCCATTGTTCTGGAGTTGTCACGATGTCTCTGTCCCTGTTGCATCTTTGTGTATTTAGCTCAAAAGCTGGCGTCTCCCGTGTCCATACAACCAGGGCCGTCTTAAGCTTATCTGGCGCCGTGGTGCAAGGATCCCTCCTGTGCCCCCCACCCCCACGTTTCCCTCTGGGTGGGCAGCAGCTGGAGGGCGGCTCCTCGGCGGAACGGAGGCTCCAGGTTGATAAGACTAACAAGTTCAGCAGCAGCAGCTCACGAGCCCCCTACCGAAGTAAGGGGGTCTGGAGTTGCCAAGGGCGCAAATTCCCCCATTGCGTTTGCGAGACGGGGGGGGGGGTGGCGGGTGTGCTTCCTCGCGAGTAAGTTCGTGGCTGCACTTTCAGCCTGCTCCTCTGAGGCATGTGGGCTCGGCATGTTTACGCGGCGCTTTACTCCGCAGCAAACACGAGGAGGGCCGCAGGGCTTGGCGCAAACTTTGTAGCCAGGTATTCTGCTTTGGCTGGAGAGGGCTGCTGACGGAGGCGGGCGAGGGCAGCGCTGCCAGTGGGGCTGGAGGGCGGCTCCTCCAGCAGGGAGGAGGCTCCGGGCGCAGCGCGGCATGGCGGAGGCGAATGAGGGCGGCGAGCTGATGCTGGGAAGCACCACATCCAGCCTCCGCCTCTTCCCTGGCGCCCTCCAGAACGTGGCGCCGTGGTTCCCCGCACCACTAGCCTCTATGGCTAAGACGGCCCTGCATACAACACTGTCCAAATATCATGCGTGCTGGACCAACATGGATATCCAGAACGATAGATGCAGCCAGCTGTGCTGGAGGCAAAAACTGAACATGCCCGAGTTGTACGTGTTCAAGGGCCCCTCCAATCTCTTTATTAGTGTCATGGAATGGCTGGATGCAAAGAAGTGGCTTCAGAGACTGTGGGAAAGCTTCAGTCTTCACGACTGCCTCCTTGGGGCAAGATCTGTTGCTGTGCTCGCTAGTGTCAGGCGGCAGACGTACCAACCCCCACAGCAGACTGCCAAGAACGGACAAGACAAGACAAGGAAAAGTCCTGACCATCTGCTTTTATTCAATACTAGCTGACCGGGCCACGCCTTGCTGTGGCTGATTTGGTGAAATGCAAAAGTAAGATACAGTATGAAAGAGTGTATGTTTACTTACACCTTATCTCATTGAAGTTCAGTCTATGTGTTCTCCGTTTGCCCCTCCCGTTTTTGTCTTCGTTTCTACAACTGTTTATTACTACTATTTTAGTCTACGAGGTTTGTGCTGTGTTGTTTAACGTCCACTGGAGGGCGCTATATTTTTTTTGCACAAAATCACATTTTTACCTGGGAAAGGTGTGGTATTTGTGCAATGTAAGTACATATGATCCCTCCCATATGGGCATGTAATGTTGTGTCCAAATTTGAACAGAATCGATCAAGGGGTTACGGAGAAAGGCGATCGTTAACAAACATCCAACTTGAACGATTTTATATACTGTATATAGATTCACAGAGAGAGGCTTGGGAATGCAGCCTCTCAGAATAATGGTGTTGCTCCAAGTGAATCTCCACCCACTCCGTCTCTCCCACTTCCTCATGAGTCATCGCTGCGGGTGCTGGAAACTGCCCTCCGCCTTTGAGCTCTTTGCTCTCCTACTTTGAATGCCCGCCGGGTTCTGGGAGAGGGTGTGTGTCTGGAATGCTTTCTTAAGACACTGAGTCTGTCAGCTGTCATTCCCCTGGTGCTTCCCCTTCTTCCTCCTCCTCCTCTCCCATGATTTCCCAGCTTTCCTGTATACCTGAAGGAGCGTCTCCACCCCCATCGTTCAGCCCAGACACTGAGATCCAGCGCCGAAAGCCTTCTGGTGGTTCCCTCATTGCGAGAAGCGAGGTTATAGGGAACCAGACAGAGGGCCTTCTTGGTAGTGGCGCCCGCCCTGTGGAACGCCCTTCCAGCAGATGTCAAGGAAATAAGCAGCTATCCTATTTTTAAAAGACATCTGAAGGCAGCCCTGTTTAGGGAAGTTTTTAATATTTAATGCTGTACTGTTTTAATATTTGATTGGAAGCCGCCCAGAGTGGCTGGGGAAACTCGGCCAGATGGCGGGGTACAAATAAATTATTATTATTATTATTATTATTGCCCCTCACGAACGGGAGAGCGAAAGAGCGAGCACGTAGACGGCAGGCTGTCTGTCTGTCTGGTTGGGCGTGAGGGTCTGGCTGCACAAGGCATGCAAGCTCCGCCCCCAGTCGGTCTCAGACTCCTTATTGGCAGCAGAGCAATGCAGCTGAGGAGCCTCCCTGGCCGGCAGGGAGGGAGAGGAGCTGCTTCCTTTGAAATCCGGGAAATTTAAGGGATATCAACAATCCGGGATAGCAGCGGGAAACGGCATTGGAATAAGGGAGTTTCCCGCAAAAAAAGGGAGGGTTGACAGCTATGCTCTGGAAGGGTCAGGCTCCACCATTCCTCCTCTGCCCAGCCCCTGACAGCTAGGCCTGGCCTCCTGAGTCTGTTCCAAGGTCAAACAGCTCTTACTGCCAGAAAGTTTGTCCTGGTGTTTGCCGGTAGTAGAAATCTGCTTCCTTGCAACTTGAATCCAATGGCTCAGCTTTCTCCATCTTCCATGTGACAGCCCTTTAGATCAGGGGTCAGCAACCTTTTTCAGCCATGGGCCGGTCCACCGCCTGTCAGACCATGTGGTGGGCTGGATCATATTTTTTGGTGTGTGTGTGTGTGTGTGAATGAATTCCTATGCCCCACAAATAACCCAGAGATGCATCACATATAATAAAGTGGAAGTGTCTCTGCGTCCAGTCCCTGTGTCCCTGGGATTGACCTACTGTGCATGTGCCCCACGGGCAGCCGTTGGGACTTGGAGCGCAGAGACTTCGGGCGGCTGGGCGAAACTGTTGAAGCGGCGGGTGTGCGCTCGCGTGGACTTACTTCTAAGCGGCAGCGGCCATTACAAGTGGCGGCGGGCGAGCGATATCAAGCGGGAGCCGCTCGGTCAGCTCTGCGCGTGTCCCCGATGTTGCTAGGGCAACAGGGAGGCTATGCGCAGAGCTGGCTACGTCATGCGGCTCTCGCGTTGTTAGGAAAAAAAACGAGATAAGCGAGAGCCGCTCAGTCAGCTCTGCGCATATGTTCTAGCGCCCGTTAATTTAACGGGCATAAGTTACTAGTTTAAAATAAAAGGACACATTCTACTCATATAAAAACACACTGATTCCCGGACCGTCCGTGGGCTGGATTGAGAAGGCGATTGGGCCACATCGGGCCCACGGGCCTTAGGTTGCCTATCCCTGCTTTAGATATTCAAAGATGGCAATCATATCTCCTCTCAAGTCTCTTGTTACCCAGGCTAAACATACCCAGCTCCCTCGAGTTTTGGTTTCCAGAACCTGGACCATCTTGGTCGCCCTCCTCTGCAAAACCTTCTGGCTTGTCAACATTCTCCTTAAATTGTGGTGGCAAGAACTGGACATAGCATTCCAGGTGTGGTCTGACCAAGGCAGAATAAAGTGGCGCTATTACTTCCCTTGATCCGGATGCTATACAGTGGTACCTTGGTTCTCAAACTAAATCCGTTCCGGCAGCCCGTTCCAAAACCAAAGCGTTCCAAAACCAAGGCGTGCTTTCCCCTAGATGTGATGGCTAACCTTGACACTCCAGATGTTTTGGGACTACAACTCCCATCATCCCTGACCACTGGTCCTGTTAGCTAGGGATGATGGGAGTTGTAGTTCCAAAACATCTGGAGTGTCAAGGTTAGCCATCACTGCCCTAGAAAGTAATGCAAAATGGATTAATCTGTTGCAGACTTTTAAAAGCAACCCCTAAAACAGCAATTTAGCATGAATTTTACTATCTAACGAGACCATTGATCCATAAAATGAAAGCAATAAACAATGTGCTGCAATCACACAATCAATCAATCAATCAATCAATCAGTAGCTGAACTGGTTTCTACACAGTCACAAAAACAAAACAAAGAAGCCGCAAAAACAAAAACGCAAAATAAATAGCAAAAACAGACAGACCTCAGCGTAACACTCAAATCGGAAGCGTAACACTCAAAATGGAGCACGTTTGGGTTTCAAAAAAAATTCACAAACCGGAACACTTACGTCCGGGTTTGCGGTGTTTGGGTTCCAAGTTGTTTGGGTACCAAGGCGTTTGAGAACCAAGGTACCACTGTACTTCTGCTGATGCAGCCTAGATTAACATTAGCTATTGTAGCCAGGAATGCCATCATCTTAGCCTCCAGTTACAGCTTGTTTTTTTGACCTCCCATTTCAATTTTTTTTTTTTGTAAGCTGATTATTGTCTAGCCCATTGTCTTTTTTTTAAAGCGGCTGTTATTTGTGTGTTGGCATATATTTTGCGGGGTTGCGCTGTTTATTTTACAGCGTGGTTGCGCTCATTTGGGGTTCTGTATCTGTGCCGACGGAGGGTTAGGGTTATGCTTTTTTAAAAATAAAATAAAATAATCATAATCATAATGTCAACAGTAGCTTCACGAAAATCCCGATTGCGTGTGGGGCAGGGAGGCGGAGAGGCGGAGAGGCCTCCCTCGCATAGGTGCACGGAAGGCAGAATTAAATGCTGAGAACAACAGCGGTAATCCTAAATCGTGGATAATCTCCTCAAACACGTACATGATGTGTGTGTGTGGGGGGGGGGGAGAGACTAATAGCCTGCTAAGGGCACGTAATTGCTATTCGTCATTGTGCACCCTGAGTTTATTGTTCAGTATTCTGTGAAAGAGAAAGAATTCTGCTTGGAAGAGAACAATCCCATGCCATTCACTGTTTTATGGAAGGCCTATAGCTTCGTGGTAGAGCCCACAATATTGCCTTGGGACTACTTTGAAACGAAAAGTGGCCTGTGTTGTAAGAATTTTAAGGTCTTATATAAATATAATAAATGTTCGTAAGTGTTCCAAGCAAACAAGGCCACAGGCCTGTCTCCATTTTGACTCCCAGCTGACCAGTATTTCTCTGCAAGGAAGGAGGGGGTGAGTGTCTCAGGAAATTAAAGGTGACGATTCCTGACTTCCTGATACCCGAGTGCCAGACAAAAGGGTGTGATTGCCTTGGCTGCGAAACAGGGAAATGTAAATCTCTCTTTTGTTTCACTTGGTGACTTTTTGGTGGAGGGCAAGAGGAGGCATGGGGAGGGTCAAGGATACTCAGATTACTGCTACCAGACCTCCCCTTTCATGATGTAACTGTGATGTATCTGGGAGGTGGTCCTGGGTTACACCCCTTTTTGTGATGTATGTATGATGTATAGGGGGGTGGTCTTGAGCGGGAGGGGGGGAATTTCAAAAGTCTATATAGGAGCTGGCACACCATTGTTGGGGGTTCCTCCTCCCTCCTCCATTTTGGGAGTGAGGGCCCTGTTTGCAACAGATATAATAAAGATTTTGCTTCTCAATTTTTCTCTGGTTGGCCTCTGTAATTTGCTCCTACCGATGGAGAACCTGAAAAGGCTCTTGTGTACCCCATAAGGGAATAAGAACAGGTTTCTGTTTATTTCACCTGCAAATAAATAATCACATAGGGGCCAAATGCAGTCTTCCTGCCTGGCCCCTCAGAATTCTCCTCTGGGCGCCCTCCTCACTTGGCACTGCTTCAAACTCTTCTTGAATGTTGTGGCCAGGCTGGGATGCATTCTTGAACTCTTGTTTGTCTGGATGGAGGGAAGAGAAGGGTGTGTTCCTACAGGAGCTAGCCTACTGTGCCAAAGTGAAATGAATATTCATCGCTCCGCCCATGTTTGCCCCTGGCTCCGCCCACCACCAGCATGTGGCCCTCAGAATGTTGCCCAGAAGGGACTACGGCCCTCAATTAGGAAATAGTTCCCCCACTTCCCCACACACAGGGGCAGAGGAAGCCTCCTCGCTACCCGGGGCGGCGACCGGAGGAGGCACCCCTGGGGGCGGGGTGCCGTGACGTCGTGACTTGGCTTTTCTCTTTTTTAAAGCGCTTCCCCCCCCCGCTCCCGGGTGGAGCCACCTGCAGGGGCGAGGGGAGAGGCAGGCAGTGATGGGGTGACACCCCTCCGCCGCCTCCTCCTTGCTGCCCGCCCCGGGGAGAAAAGCGCTTTAAAAAAGAGCAACCTCCGTCGGCGGAGCGTAAGTTGGGGCAGGGAGAGGGGCGGGCCAGCGAGGAGGGGTGTCACCCCTCCTCACTGGCCCGCCCCGCCCCTCTCCATGCCCTGGCTCCGCAAGCCAGCCAGCGGCGGGAAAAGCCGCTGGAAGGGGGGGGCTATTTTCGGCGCTGCCGGGGTGGAGCCGCAGGGGCGGCCAGCGAGGGGGGGTGACATCGCTCCTCGCTGGCCGCCCCTGCGGCTCCACCCCGGCAGTGCTGAAAATAGCCTTAAAAAAAATAAAATAATAATTTTTTTTTTTAAAAAAAAGCCCAAAGTGTCACCCCCAGCAGGGCGCTGCCCGGGGCGCCCCCCCGCCCCCTTGCTACGCCCCTGCCCACACAGATGACTGACTCATATCATGCCTACTTTCTAAGTGTTATCAGTTTCCTAATGCCCAGAAGGAGTGTGATTTTTTTACCAAAGGGAGTGCCGTGCCTTGCGATGATGGACATGTAAGTAAGAAACATTGAGATCTAGCAGAAGAGGTGACAATTGTCTTCCAAAGCGGTTTGAGGATGTTGCCCTTAATTATAAAGAGAAAAATGCTCGTCGCCATCTGGTAGGAAGGAAGTCGCAGGGGAACAGAGATCTTCCGGGTAAGAAAAAAAAAGTTAAACAAAACCAACCAAAGTTAATTAGTTTCTTCATTAGGACAAAAGTGTTCTCCTTTCCCTGTTGCACAAAGTGAGTGACAGCTACCAGGAAATGAGATTTGTCTCAGGGATGAAGTGTGGCATAGTGGTTAGCCTGCTAGCCTGGACTATGGCCTGGGAGACAAGGGTTCAAATAGCCACTCAGCCCTGAAGCTAGTGACCTTTGGGCCAGTTACTGTATTTCAATCTGACCTACCTCACAGGGTCGTTGTGAGGATAAGATTGAGACAGAGAGAATCATGTATGCCATTTCATTTCATTTCACTTTTTAATTTGTATACCACCTTTCTATATCACTATACACAAGTCGGTTTACAGCAACAGAATATACAACAAAGAACACACACCTCATAATAATCTGATCCAATGCAAAAAGTCAAAATAAAACATAACTTTAAAATGGAATGACTTCTATATCAGATAAACTAATATTCAATAATCCTATTAGAACATAGGTAAAGGTAAAGGGACCCCTGACCATTAGGTCCAGTCGTGTCCGACTCTGGGGTTGTGGCGCTCATCTCGCATTATTGGCCGAGAGCCGGCGTACAGCTTCCAGGTTATGTGGCCAGCATGACAAAGCCGCTTCTGGCGAACCAGAGCAGCGCACGAAAACGCCGTTTACCTTCCCGCCAGAGCGGTTCCTATTTATCTACTTGCACTTTGACATGCTTTCGAACTGCTAGGTGGGCAGGAGCTGGGACCGAGCAACGGGTGCTCACCCCGTCGCAGGGATTCGAACCGCCGACCTTCTGATCAGCAAGCCCTAGGCTCTGTGGTTTAACCCACAGCGCCACCTGGGTCCCCTATTAAAAAAAAAAAAAAGCTCAACAACTTTGGGGTTTTCCTTTTGAAACATGGCAACCCTAAAATTGAGAAACAAAGACACACAACTTATAAAATTATTATTATTTAAATCCTCTTTCTTTCAGGGATCTAAACAAGCAGGGCACAACTCACTCACCTTGAGTTCCTTGGTGGGATATAAAAATAATGACGACAACAACAACAACAACAGGAGATAAAAAAGAGGCAATGTTTTATGATGCCATTTGATTTGTGCATAAATCAGCAGTGGAAGCTTTTTGAAGTGGGGGCCACCTTTGGCACCTGCTAGTGTCCGCAGCTCAAGTACGGGAGTCACAAAACAAGAGTTGGCAACGCTTTCTAGCGTTCCCTTCGACATTCCCCTTGGTACACAGGGCCCCAGTCTATCCCCTCCCTGCCCTCGGGGAGCAGAGCCTGGAGTTTCACATAATTACTGTAAAGCACACTAAGCCTGCCCCACGATAATTAATAAAATTATTAAGCGTGCTCTTTCAGATTCCGGGGTTACAGGCCATTATATCCAATCCATTTTCACTGGGCCGGCTACCAAGTTCTGCGGCAGAAAGAGCAGGGGTCTTGCGGCCTGCCTGCCCCCCTCTTGCTCCCAGCTCCCAAAAACGATCTGATATTAACTGAAATGCACCTTTCTCCCTCAGTCGGCATATGGCTGTGGCTTTAAGGAGGCGTAATCCCCTTTAAACAGCTTATTCTTGTTAATTACACAAACACATGTTTAGAGCTGTCCATGCTTCAGGCTGAGGGGTGGGTCGATGTTTCTTTTTTCTTCTTCACCCCGCGGTACTTTGTTAACACACCAGGGTTTGTTTTTTGGGGCCGGAACTTGCCAGAACGTTACGGCAACTCTCAGGTCCTTGCCATTCTAAGAGAACCAGGAAGGTGTTCTTGGTGAGTTCCGGCACCTCTTTTTCTAGAAAAATAGCTCTGGTTAACATTTTCTTGCTAATGTCCCCATTCTGTCCCTTTTGATTTTAAATGTCTTTTGAACTTCCAGCTTATGACTATAAAGCAGTGATGGCTAACCTTGACACTCCAGATGTTGTGGAACTACAACTCCCATCATCCCTAGCTAACAGGACCAGTGGTCAGGGATGATGGGAGTTGTAGTTCCAAAACATCTGGAGTGTCAAGGTTAGCCACCACTGCTATAAAGGGTACAGCTGCAACCTTTCTAATGCGGTCTAAGGATGGCACATTTTTTCAGGGCGAGGTGGAAAGTGTGTGTGTGTGTTGCTTTCTTATAACTGACAGCCCTGCTGTGAAATTCTCCACTTTGCATTTGAACCTATCTCGGAAATTAATGAGCCGTTGTCTTCAGTAGACAATGCTTCATTTGCAAGCGCGGCAGAGGATTTGCACATTGGGGGCTGCGTTCGAGTGGCGCAATTTGGCACGTCAATTCCGTCCGTGTCAGAGAAAGCCGAAACCACAGTTTGCAGACATGTTAAATCTGTTTGCCAATATTAGCGTTCCTGAAAACAAGTGAGCAGCCCTTGAGCGAATCTTGTCCTGGGCACAAAAGGAGAAAAAGAAGGAAGATTCAAAGCAGAGAGAACTAATCCATTACATTATTTATTGAGTTTGTATCCCGTCTTTTCTTCCAAGGAACTCGAGGTGGGGTGCATGGTTCCCCGCCTCCCCATTTTATCTTCACAACAACCCTGAGAGGTAGGCTAGGCTCAGAGACAGTGGTTGGCCTAAGGTTGCCCAATGAGCTTCATGGCTGAGTGGGGATTTGAACCCTGACCTCACACGTCCTAGTCTGACACTCTAACCATTATGCCATACTGGCTATAGCCATTCAGTGTCAAATCAAAAGTATCATACTGTTGCCTGCCATCCCGATCTCTGAGCAGCGTGAGATTCCAGGGCTTCCGGAAGCTGACACAGGGTTCCTGTTTCCTTTTGGAAAGAGACACAGCAGAGATGGTGGTGTCTTTAGGATATAATATGATTTATACATATATACAATGGGACGCGGGTGGCGCTGTGGGTTAAACCACAGAGCCTAGGGCTTGCCGATCAGAAGGTCGGCGGTTCGAATCCCCGCGACGGGGTGAGCTCCCGTTGCTCGGTCCCAGCTCCTGCCCACCTAGCAGTTCGAAAGCACGTCAAAGTGCAAGTAGATAAATAGGTACCAATCCGGCGGGAAGGTAAACGGTGTTTCCGTGCGCTGCTCTGATTCGCCAGAAGCGGCTTAGTCATGCTGGACACATGACCTGGAAGCTGTACGCCGGCTCCCTCGGCCAATAATGCGAGATGAGCGCCGCAACCCCAGAGTCGGTCATGACTGGACCTAATGGTCAGGGGTCCCTTTACCTTTTTATACATACCGGTATATACAACCTGAAACCTACAATGGAGGGGCTCCCGGTATTACACTCCAAGAGGTTCTTTCTTCTTCCATGGCCGCAGTCTTGGATGCCAGCAGAAATCAACCATGGCTCTCTGACCCTCTGCTCCAGCTTGCTGTGTTTAACGGCCGGCTGGCCATTTTCTCTCTCCCAGCTCACATCCCAGTCAAATTGCCAGGAGATCACAGCCACAGAGATAAGAAAAGAAGAGTTGTTTCGTTGTCTGGAGAGGTCACATCCTGATTCGCGTGGAGAAGTCATTTTCAATGAAGTCCACTGATGGAAGCGGGCAGCCGTATTGAGGAAGCAACGGGGGTTGACATTTTGAGCCCCCTAACAATTTTGCGCCTGGGAAAACCACCCCTGTGGTCCTCAGTACGCTATGCCACTGCTTCTTGGGTGCAGGATAGTGAGCTGTGTGTGGAGAAACTATATCCTACTTTCCAAAGACACCATTTGCATCCGTTGCTCAACTCACTGTTGCCTCTGGCCCTGCCCACCACTAATAATAATAATAATAATAATAATAATAATAATAATAATGGCAAACTCAGGCACTGGCTCTGGACATTGCAGTAGAAATAAATTGGGTCCTCCCTCAAAGAGGGCACGTGTTGCGGTGCGACCTGGCAACCAAGCCCAATGTTGTGGTTGGGATCGATTGGATGACCACAACACCCTATTGGTAGGTCCCTCGATGCTGGGAGCAATCTGGCCAATGGGACGCCAGGAAAGGGCATCGAGGGACCTATTTAAGCCCATATAAGGGTACCTGAGCTTCCTCTTGGGGCTACTGCATTGGAACACCCGCCCAACTCTCCCTATATTTAGGACTTGCTGTGATGGCCTGGGAGTCAGACTCAGATGCTGAACCTGAGGGATCCCAGCCTGCACAGGATTCCCCGCCTCCAGAACCAGCAGAGCCGGAGCTGGGGCCTGAGTCGGAAGGGTCCTCACCTGTGCTAGATCCTCAAGTGCAGGCATCGGCTGAGTCTGCTCTGGCTCCTGATGGGATGGAGGACCCATTGCCTGCAGGTGCTCCACTCCCAGCCCTGTCAGGGGAAGCTGAGGTTGCCTCTGGGTCCGGTAATCCTCCAGCCTCTCCTGAGCTGCAGAGGCCAAGGGCAGAGAGGCGAAGGGAACTAAGTTCCCGCAGGAGGAGTGCTCGCCTCCAAGCCAGGAGAGGCGAGTCACCTGAGGATCGGGGCCGCCCTATGCCTCGGGGCAGATAAAAGCCGGCCAGCCCCAGCCCCAAGTTGCAGGAGCAACATCGTTGCTGACCAGTTCCTGCCGGTGTTCCTGCTTGAGACCTGTCCTGCTTTCCTGCCTGAGCTCCTGACCCGCCTTGATTCCCTGTTTGCCCACCCGTTCCTGATTTCACCTGACTCCCTGCCCGGTACCCTGCTTAAGTTATTTTGGACTGCCTTTACGTGTACCTCTGACCTTGGACCGGACTTAGACCTCGCCTATTGGATACCCCACGGGACCAGCACACTTGCGCTTGACCTTGCTATGCCGTCGTGTGTCGCCTGTCGTTGGTGCAGGGGCACGGGAGGAATTTCCCCCATTTGGCTGATTGGCTGTTGCCACTTGGGTTTCACCTGCCGCGTAGCAAATTGTCACAACTTGTAAGGTTGTGGATAGGCCCTGGTTCAGGTGATAGGGGTGGCAGAATGGTCTGGCCACTCCTATGCGAAGGGTATTCTGGTAAAGGAATCCAGGGACTCAATGGTTGGTCAACCCTGTGAGGGGTCGGGCCCGTGCCCGAGTCTGGGGGCATCAGGGTGGCAGACTGGCGGGGTTCCCGCTTTCCACTGTCCCTGGTGTTCATCCTTGGCTGTCCTACGATAGAGCTCTGGGTCAGCGCTGCCTGCAAGCGTGCAGGGAGCTAGTCGAACCAGAGCCTATGCAACCACTCACTTGATTGTAATCAATAAAGTTGTGGCCTAAATTCTGCCAAAAACCAAACCAAATACCTGAGTCATGTGTGAGTTTATTTCTAGGGGTTGGTAAAAGGTCTAAACATGCAATGACCAGCTGAGGTATAAGCAGTCCAGGCAGCCTGGTGGGACAGTTGAGGGAAGGCCAAAGACAGGCGATCTCTCAGCAAAGGTGACGAAGTAACCCTGATTTTCTGCTTATTCTGCCAGAGTGGCATCCTGCTGAGATTTCATCCTTCCTCAGTTTCCCCGGGGCCCTCTTTTTGATATATGACAACAAGGGAAGTGCTTAAAAGCCAAGATGCTTCATATAGGAGCAATGAAAGGAGATACTCTGTCTGCAGGCCTCTTGAGGGGTCGAGAACCCCTGACTCATAGCCTTCTGGCTCGGGACTTTTACAGCCGGAACTGGCACAACCGTGTCAGCTGAGATATTGTTAGGAGCAATTAAAGTCGGGGTATTGGGTATTCATTTCCAGGGAGATTCCCAGGAGACTTCCGTAAGCAGCTGGGTGGGTTATGCTGGGTTTGGCTATTTCCACAGGTCATTGGGTCCTCAAACCATCTGTCTTTTTTAAAATTATTATTATTTTTTTAATATCATTTTTTATTCATTTTCAATTTTTTTTTTTTTTTACAATAGTTACATACACATACTTTTTCTCATCTTATACCTTTTGGCTTTTTACAGCCTTCGCTTCCTTCAGACCTTCCAAGTGACTTTATAATTTCTATATTCAACTTATATTTCTTATTTCTACTGTTATTTTATTACCTCTCTCACTATCTTTCTCACTATAAATTCATATTTAACAACAATATTTCTTCCTTGATCTACAATGCCTCTTGTAGTCCTACAAACGTATTCAATTCAGTTCTTTCCTCCAAATAATCTGTATACTTAGTCCAGTCTTTGACGAACTTCTGGTCCCGCTGTTCTCGGATTCTCCCCGTCATTTTGTCCATTTCTGCATAGTCCAATAGTTTCATTCTCCATTCTTCTATCGTCGGTGTTTGTTCTTGCTTCCATTTCTGTGCTATTAATATTCTCGCCGCAGTCACTGCATACTGGAAAAGCTTGATGTCTTGCTTTTTAATGCTCAAACCATCTGTCTTAGGCCTTGGCAGTCCCACCCCGTGTATGTATATTTACTCAGAATCTGGTCCCACAATATCCAGCGGGACCTTATTCCCAGGAAAGTGTGATTGCAACATTTAATGCTGCTTTTTCTGCAAATAAAGTGTGATTGCAACATTTAATGCTGCTTTTTCTGCAAATAAAGTGTGATTGCAACATTTAATGCTGCTTTTTCTGCAAATAAGGGGTCACTTTTTTTCCTCCCCCCCCCAATTTTTTATTGATTTTAACAATTTTAAGCACTTTACATTACTGTTAAACTTTCATCCTCCCCCCCCTCACTGGGGGAAGCAAATTTCCATTCCCCTCTCTCACTGGGAAAGACAATAAACATTTCACATTTAACGTAATTAACATACTTCAAATCATTGCTTGAGTCTGGCCTATCTCTCTAGGCCAGATATTCTTCCTTTCCTCAATTTCATTTTTTGGTTGACTTTCTCGTGTCCCCCCCTGTTGAGTTCATTGTCTATCCTCTTTATCAGTTTCCCAAAATTTTACACAAAAACATAAAATACCCTAAACATTTTACTTATTCTAACAATCCTAGTTCTACACCTCGGCTCCTAGCTACTTCTGATACTTTCCTAGAATCTTAACAATTTCCCTTACTCCAACCTAAAAAGGGGTCACTTTTTTTTAAAAGGAGGAAATACATCACCTCCTTCTGCAAAAAGGGGGGGGGCATAAAATTTGCATATAGGAACTTGTGTGCATAGATGCAAACATGGAAATAATTAGGATAATTTAAGGAGAATTGCACACATCACTCCCTAGTGGGGAAAACAGTGACAAGCTGGCCTGTTTTTCTGTCTGCTCAGTCTGCAACTTCAAGAGACTCTCCCTTCTGATGGTTCTTTACCTTTAAACTGGACTTGCAACAGCAGCCTAATGGGCATTTGTGCCAAGAAGTACGCAAGGAAGAGGAGACATTTCAGCTCCCTTCGAGTGCAAAGAAGTGGATAGTCTTTCAGAAAGAGCACCGAAGCATTAAGACCAATATGCACTCAGGTCTCCCAGCTGCCACACAGCAGACAATCAGCAACATTCAAATCTGATATTCATTTGGTGAAGCAAATGAGTTTCTCTCTCTCTCTCTCATCTCTCCCCACAGACCTCTTTCAGTAGCAGAAATTAATGGCTGGAAGCAAACCGTGGGTTTAGCAACGGCATCACCTGTTTGCAATGGTGGATCTCTGATACAAAACAAGTGATGTAATGACTAAAGTGCCTTCAAGCATGTGCAGAGAGCTTTCCGGCAGAACAGCTGCAACAACCCCACACAGATCTGGGTTGAGGAGAAAAAGGCATCATCAACCCAAGGGTGAAACTTCCAGACACACTCAGGGCCCAAGCAGCTCCCAATTTCGAAAGTAATGTTTTAGGTCACAAACATTGGTTCTGTAGCCCAGGGGTGGGGCAACTTTTTAGCCCAGGAGGGCAGATATTTATCTGTCCCTACACTCCCAGGCCAATTTTAGAAGGTGAGTAGGACACACACACACATACACATACACACACACACACACACACACACACACACACACACACACACACACCCCGTTCAGCCCTGGCCACATCCCTCACACCCCTCTGGCTCATTCTGTTTTGTCTCCGAATTTGGCCAAACGTTTTCACTGGAGTTTTAAAGGATGTTTAAAATAACATTTGTAAAACAAAAACAGAAGCCTTTCTCTTGGGAATTATAGGGATAAAAGGTAAAGGTAAAGGGACCCCTGACCATTAGGTCCAGTCGCGGACGACTCTGGGGTTGTGGCGCTCATCTCGCTTTATTGGCCGAGGGAGCCGGCTTTTGTCCAGGTCATATGGCCAGCATGACTAAGCCGCTTCTGGCGAACCAGAGCAGCGCACAGAAATGCTGTTTACCTTCCCGTCGGAACGGTACCTATGTATCTACTTGCACTTTGATGTGCTTTCGAACTGCTAGGTTGGCAGGAGCAGGGACCGAGCAACGAGAGAGAAGCAGGACTGTGGATCCCTGTTTCTAGACCTGGCTTGTGCCTTCACAACCATGAGAGCTAGCCGCTTGACTTTTACAAACCTGAGCTGCCAAACTTACGCGAAACCAAACAGCCCCCTGACTGTATTTCCTTAAGGCGTCCGATGAAGTGTCTCTGCCCCAATCAGCACAGTGGGTGGGAGATGAGGCCGGCGAGAGAAGATAATAAATGTGTGTCGTCCCTTGTAATATAATTAAGCCAAAGAGGAGATTTTTCAAAACTTTTTGGGTCCCTCGGAGGGAGTGTTTTATTCTTAGCCTTCCTGGGAGCTGTGTGGCAGCTCTATTAATTACGGCCGCCTTCTTGCTGTGACAACCTCCCTTCTGAGAGCCCACAATGGTTTTATCATCCTGACACCCAGAGTTTATTTTGGGCAGGCGGCGGATCACAACGCAGAGTCTGGCCATTTGCAGACTATTTGCCCTCTCCCCCCCCCCATAGGGCATTTCAAGACTGAACGAATGGTGGCTATATATATATAATAAAATCATTTTGAAACGATCTGCTTATTTATTAGGTTTCCGCCTTTCCTCTAAGGAATACAAGTTGGCAGCCTACATGGGTTCCCCTCCCCTCCCCATGTTATCCTCACAACAACCCTGTGAGGTAGGCCAGTCTAAGAAACAGTGACTGGCCTGAGGTTACCCAGTGAGCTCCACGACTGAGTAGGGATATGAACCCTGGTCATCCTGTTTCCTAGTCCAACACACTAACCACTTCACTGGAAATGTTGGTTGACGGCTATTTTGGTCCCTGTGCTATTTTCTACATTCTGGCATGTATATTTATTTTCTCGGAGGCCAAGTACAACTTGTAAGTGCCATGCTTTGTTCAGAACGAGTCACTTTATCCAAAAAGGCCTTTGGCAATTTGATAGGAGACTCATAACACTTACTTCCTCCGTGACTAAGGATGGAATTAGACTTCACTGGAGCACATATGTCTGCTTATTACATGGAAATCTATTTATTTCCCCAACTCCTCTTTTCTTCAGCATTGGATGGGGAAGGGGAACCTGATGTCATCCAGATGTTTCTGGCCTCCAGCTCCCATCACCACTAGCCTTTGGCCATGCTAGCCAGGGCTGATGGGACCAACATCTGGACGTTACCACGTTGGTTATCCCTGCTCCTGACTCTAACTGCAAGCCAGTGTGGTCATCAGCCAGGGATGTTGGAATCTGTAGTCCAACAACACCAGTACGTTTCCGAGCACAATTCAAAGTGTTGGTGCTGACCTTTAAAGCCCTAAACAGCCTCGGCCTAGTATACCTGAAGGAGCCCCCCATTGTTCAGTGTGGACACTGAAGTCCAGCTCTGAGGGCCTTCTGACGGTTCCCTCCCTGCAAGAAGTGAAGTTACAGGGAACCAGGCAGAGGGCCTTCTCGGTAGGGGCTCCCGCCCTATGGAAAGCCCTCCCATCAGATGTCAAGGAAATAAACAACTATCTGACTTTTAGAAGACATCTGAAGGCAGCCCTGTTTAAGTAAGTTTTTAATGTTTGATGTTTTATCGTTGTTTTATTATTATTATCATTAATTCTGTTGGGAGCCACCCAGAGTGGCTGGGGAAACCCAGCCAGATGGGTGAGGCATACATAATTTATTATTATAATAATTATTATCTGGGGCGTAGCCAGGGGGCAGCTGCTTTCCCCCCTAAATCAAGTAAGCAAATAAATATACTTAGCTAAGAGTAGTAATAATCAGAATATTTTAAATTGAAATGCTCACTGAGGTTGCTTGGATGATGTTGCAGCGCATTCTAGCAACACAACTGGCAAGCTGGCTGAGCGATAGAGTCAGAGGATGATGACAGGTGGGTGTCTTGCCCCTCCAACATAAATCCTGGTTACGCCCATGTCACAGGTTACGCCCTGACACAGAGCCTTACAATTTCAAATCATGTGTAAAATATTGCTTTCAAAGAACACTGGTATCTCCGAGTCTTCTTCATGCTGGAGCAGCGAATAAAGCATTCAGGTGGGGAGAGTTTAATGCAGGGAGGGAGAGACTCAGGCCCTGAGAATAATAATAATAATAATAATAATAATAATAATAATAATAATAATAATAATAATAATAAATTTATTATTATTTATACCCTGCCCACCTGGAGACACTTCTATTCTTAAAGTGAAAGGCAGAAAAATAGACCCAGAAAGTGGAGCACACACCTGGACAATGGGGACACGAAAACTTATAGCAAAACTATAAGGCACAAAAAGCTAGCAGAGGCAGATAATGCGTGGTGAACTTTTTTTTGATAAAGATTCTTTTTTTGATAAAGTCACCAGCTTGGTGGATCAGGAGAATGCTACGGATGTAGTGTATCTTGATTCCAGTAAGGTAAAATGTGGGCTGGTGAGCTTTGGCTGTGTTCTAGCCTGCTCTCAACTACTGCCTTATCAGCTTGCCCGTCAAGGTCAGGAAGAGCCGAAGTCTGCAGCTGCCGGCTCTCTCTTGCCTGACTAACATCTAAGCCTCTCTGTTCCTGGCCACTTTCTGCAGTTGGCTGCAAACCTTCGCTCGGAGCTGGCTCATTCCTGACAGGCACATAGCCTTGGGCTTCCTTCTTTTCAAAAATGAAGTCATGATGTTCAGTTGTGTCCTTTGCCCGTTGTGGAAAAATGATTTTTTGCTGTTGTTTATTTCCATCCACTATCGTTCCAATGATGTAGAAGCCACTTGAGACCTGACTTCCAAAGACCCTCACCATTCTGCTGGCTCAGCATGCTCCATTTCTTATGTCTTCTTGAAGGAGATCCAGTCAATTCAAGGCTTTGCTACCCCATACATAGCTCTGCTGTATCCATAAGTAGCATAAAGAGACCAATTTGGGTCAGTCAAACTCACAAAGCATTCATCTTGCTTCCCATGGGAAGACCTTAGTAACACGAGAAAGTATCTGCAGACTCTTGTGTGGATCAAAGTGACCCTCAAGAGGAGCTGGGTAATTTTGCAATATGATGGTATTGGGACTTGATAGTCCCTAGAAATGCTTTTCAAATGAAAAAAAAAGCAGTTATTGGGGTCACTGATAGGCTTTGAGAAGGACACGTCTTGTGCATGCCATTAATAGGAACTGCCTTGCTGGAACAAGCTAACCAGACTCTGGAAAAGTGCCTGGAACCTTTGGAAAGTTACACCGCTCAGATTGGGTGCGCAGCAATATTAAGATAAAGTACCCTTCTAATGATGAGCTCGTACATAGCCCAAACGGGTCCACTGAAAAACAAGGAGCAGGTATCAGCATTGTCAGGACGCCAACAAGTTGGCACGCTGAAGAGCAGCAGTCAGAGTCCAATAAAGCCGAGGTCAAACAGTCCGGGTCAGAAGCCAATAGAAGCCAGGCAGTCACACAGGGGTCAGGAGTAGCCGAAGTCAGTTCAAGCCAGAAGTCAGGAAGCCGAGGTCAGGATTAAGCCAGGAGTCAGGAAGCCGAAGTCACAAAGCCGAGGTCAGGAGGAAGCCAGGAGTCAGGAAACCAAAGACACGAACACAGGAACAGGACGAGCAAGAACAACCACGTGTTGCAGGTGCTGGTGAGGGAAGCAGCCGGCCTTCCTTAAGTAGCCGGCTCATGACCACGCCTCTTACGAGCTGCAGCTGCCTCTAATTGTTCCCTACGTCTCTCAGCTCTACGTTCTACAGCTGAGAAAGGAGGAGGGGAGGGGGTCAGCTGGCTCCTCTCCTCACAAGGGCCTGATTCTGGCTCGACTTCTTCCTCCTCCTGTCCAGGTGTTTCCACCTCCCCATCTGATTCTTCCTCTTCTGAGGAGTGCTGCCACCAGTCTTCTTCAGGTAAGAATCCCTCCATTTCTCCGGACTCTTCCGTGGTTGCCGCTTCGCCTAGGGGGGCTTGCCACCACTCCTGCTCATCTGGTGCAACCTTGACAAGCATGCTCAGGAAAGGCCAGGATTTGCAGAAGTACACAACATTTTAGAAAACCCAACGAGGACTTATGAGCATCTGTTTTGGGATGGAACGGAGCATGGCTGCCTTGCTGGGAACCTCAACAGGGGAGCCCCACATTGCACTATTGTACTGCAGGTCCCTCTTGTAAATTGCAGTACAAATGCTTATTGACAGCAATTATACACCAATCCATCTTGCATTAGCCGTAGAATCAGTCTTGATGCCAGATGCCATTTCAAACTCTTCAGGCTGCTGTTTGCAAAAAATAAAATAAAATAATAAAATCAATCAACCAATCAATTAATCCATCCATCCATCATATTTTTAAATGGCTTCATTTTAAAGCATTTGATAAGTCCTGAGGCCTGAGATGAGTTACTTAAAAGCTGTAAGAGATGGAGTGGAAGGCTCTAGTCTGACCTCCGGTCAGGTGAGTTGCTGCTAGTTATCGGGAGGGGTGAGGTGGCAGGGAGGGTGGCACAAACACACCAGCAGGAGCAGCAAATCTGCAGTGCACCGACCTTGATGCTGCCTCATCCTTCTCCTTTCTAGGAAGCAGCAAGGACTCACCTGCTGGGAGGTCAGGTAAGTGCCTTTGCCCCACCATGTCTGCTTAAAAGTATCTGTGGCTGATGCTCCACAATAGAATCATAGAATTGTAGAGTTGGAAGGGTCCTCAAGGGTCCTCTAGTCCAACCCCCTGCAATGCAAAAGTCTCAGCTAAAGCATCCATGGCAGACGGCCATCCAAACTCTGCTTAAAAACCTCCAAGGAAGGAGAGTCCACCACCTTCCGAGGGAGACAGTTCCACTGTCAAACAGCTCTTACCGTCAGAAAGTTCTTCCTGATGTTGAGTCAGAATCTCCTTTCTTCTAACTTGAATCCATCGGTTCGGGTATTGACTTCCGGAGCAGGAGGAAACAAACTTGCTCCATTTCCCATGCAATATATTGCACAATGGTTATGTATACTTCTATTCACTTCCTGTGATGTGGGTGGCGCTGTGGTCTAAACCACAGAGCCTAGGGCTTGCCGATCAAAAGGTCGGAGGTTCAAATCCCCGCGATGGGGCGAGCTCCCGTTGCTCGGTCCCTGCTCCTGCCAACCTAGCAGTTCGAAAGCATGTCAAAGTGCAAGTAGATAAATAGGTACCGCTCCGGCGGGAAGGTAAACGGCGTTTCCGTGTGCTGCTCTGGTTCGCCAGAAGCAGATTAGTCATGCTGGCCACATGACCTGGAAGCTGTACACTGGCTCCCTCGGCCAATAATGCGAGATGAGCGCCGCAACCCCAGAGTCGTCCACGACTGGACCTAATGGTCAGGGGTCTCTTTACCTTTACCTATTCACTTCCTGTACGTCTGATTGCAATGTTTTCCCCACTGCCAAATTAACAGCTCCTCCTCCACTGCAAGCCCCCAGGCAAAATTAATGATACCTTCCCATCAGTGGAGTCTGTTCCATTAGGACAAATGGGGTGCTGTGCCAACAACCTTTGCCGTCAACCAGCCTCCACCTCCCTGCCTTCTTGTGTACAACCAGTCAGAGGGTGTCTCTGCCTGTCACTGGCTCTGGCACCACCTACTGCTGGCCTCCCAGTCTCCCAGTGTCAATGGAACCAGCTGCCACTTCTTCCTATGTGTGGCAGTACTTGAGCCACAGTGTCCTATGCGCATTGCAAGAGATTCTGGGATATACCTCTTGGAGGGCATGTTGGCTTATTAGTACCCCTAAAAATATGTGTCCCAAGCACTCAACTGGCTTGCTTGTGGTGGTGTGATCACCCCAGGTAGTTGGTGTCCATCACTGCCTCCTGTGGGCATGGGTTCCGCAGTTTAATTATATGCTGAGACCAGGTCCTGTTGTCTGGTCTCTCTTTCTCTCTTTTAAGTAAGAGAATCCTTCCCAGCTTTGGCCTACCATTTCCATATCTCCTTCTTATGGGCTCTAAGTACCCTACAAAGAGCTGAAAAATGTTAGGCATTTGCCAGCCACAGGTGCTTGCAAACTCATCATGGTACCAGAGCAATACTCAAGCTCATTGAGGGGATTATGATCTCATTGCTGTTTTTGGATCGTTGTTGGAAAAGGAAGTGAGAAATATACCATTACAATAAACTGAATGACTTCTGCTACTCGGATACTCCAATGGCTTGTTCTGTGGAATGCGGCGGTTGTCTCCAGCAAAGAGAAAACAAGGAAGGCAATTAATATTGCATCAAGCAGCAACCGAGATGCACTCAGTCTAAAACAAACAAGCCAAGTAATTTTCTTTTTCTATTTAAAACCCCCCCTATGCATTATGACATATGATGTTAGTCATGTGCAGAGCAGGCCCATCAAAATCATTAGACCCAAGTTATTTAGGTCTATTGCAATTTCACTGGGTCTACTCTGTGCACGAGGCTTCCTGACATTACTCAGAACAGTATCATTTTACCTGTGAACTTGTATTATCCAGGAACGTCCAGTTGAAACCGCTCTGTTCCCTATAGCACAATTTCAGTCCTCAATTGGCAACTGACAAATGCTGAAGCAACATCTCAGGCTGTTTTAGCCAGGCTATGAACCTCTCCGTGAGCTGTCCTTGGTACTGATCCCTTGCCATTGCAACTATTTGAGCTGCGTAAAGCTTGAGTCCTTATATTTGGCTGATTTAGAAAACGTGGGTGTCCCCCACACCTGCCCCTCTTCATTAAAGTCCAACACCCGGGACAGTGAAAGCTCCGGGGAGATGGTGGGACCCGAAATCGATTCACCTGGCCAGTTCATCATCACACAGAGAGCCAATATAGTGCGAGGATGAGAGAGTTGGACTAGGAGAGGACAGATCAGAGTTCAAGCCTTTCCCAGCTGTGAAGCTTCTTGGGCGATCACTATTTCTCAGCCTAACTTCTATATATATAAAATCGTTCAAGTTGGATGTTTGTTAACGATCGCCTTTCTCCGTAACCCCTTGATCGATTCCGTTCAAATTTGGACACAACGTTCCATGCCCATATGGGAGTGATCATATGTACTTACATTGCACAAATACCACACTTTTCCCAGGTAAAAATGTGATTTTGTGCAAAAAAAATCTTTCATACTGTATCTTACTCTTGCATTTCACCAAATCAGCCACAGCAAGGTGTGGCCCGGTCAGCTAGTATCGCATAAGGTTGTTGTGAAGATGACATTCTGGGGAGGAACCCATGTGCCCTAACTCTTTGGGCTCATTGTAGGAAAAGTGGGGTATAATTGCAATAAGCCAAGCTCACTGCGTCCCTATTTCTCAGCCTAGTCTATTTCACAGGGTTCTTGTGGTGAGGAGGAGGTGGGGAGGAAGCACCCTGATCTTTTAGGGATAGGGAAGGAGACAGGATGCAAATATAGCAAATGTTATCTGTGCAAGTCCTTACTTGATTGCAGCTTGGTCTCCGGTTCTTTAGGACCTGCCGCTTAAGGTAGCTGTTTCCTAAAGCGACATGGCATACTTTATGAATAAAGATGAACTCGACTTGGAGGTTTGGGAAGGGGAGGGTGGGGAGGGAAGAGAAGAAAGGAAACCTAAAGCAAAATCAGAACAAAAAAGCGACTCTCAGAGAATAGATACTTGCTCCAGCTCCCCAGGCGTTCCCTAAAGGGCTTAGATAATATGTCTGAGCAAAAGAGCTTTTGGGTTCCTCTCTGACTGTTTTGCAACTAATGGCTCAGCGGCAGGTCGAGTGGCTCTTTGAGGAGATTGTCAACCCCTGGCAAATCGGAAAGACAATTTTGCCCATTGTTTGTCACTTGGCATCTTTGGGGAAGGATGAGGAAGGACGTGGAGTTAACCCTTGAACCGGAACAAGGCAGTGGCTTCTCCCTCTCTCATAACAGTAGAAGACAAGGGTGTGTGTGTGTGTATGTCAACCAATGAAGCAGATTTTGTGGGAAGATTTTGTGGCGACAGGAGCAAGCCAGCAGTAAATCACACTGTGCACATTGGAGTTAACACTTTATTAGCAAGAACAGGATATGCACAAACTTGGAAGATTGTCAGTCCTAATGAGCACAGGAACTCATCTCTGATAGGTCTTGCCTCATGGATCAGTTGCTGAGACTAAAGGTCCCTGCCTCTCCACAGCTAGCTATGCTATTTCCTCTCCAGGGTTTTTTCTCAAGCAATTGAAGACTAAGGCTGCATACCTGTCTTTGCTCCTCCCACTTCATGCCTCTACTGGTTCTGGGAGACCAGAGGGGAAAGGAGCTTGTTGCAGCTTGTTGACTCTGCACCAGCCTCTTGGCCTCTCTCCTCTCCTGCTTCAGCTTCTGCCTCGGATTCTGGACTTCTTTCTGCCACAAACTCTCCCCGCTCACTAAGCCCTGTTACCACTTCAGCTTCCGACACCTCCTCTTCCCAGTCTTCTCCCTCTGACCACTCATTAACATCCCACCACTAATCCCCAGACTCTGAGCCTTCTCCCATTGGGGGTTCCCCAGTTGGTTCCTCCCACCATTCCTCTGCCTCTAACCAGTCCATGACATCCAGGGGTGCTTCTTTACAATAGTGCACAGCTAAAACTGTGGAACTCACCACCACATGATGGAGCAACAGACATTGGGTGGGGAACCTTTTTCGAACTGGAGTCTGCATTCCCTGCTGGGCAACCTTCCAAGAGCTACAAACCAAAGGGGAGGGGGCAAAATGTAAAAAATGTAATAAACAAAGCTGTATCTAGAATCTATGCACCACACCCGATATACAATATGTGTAAGGTAGACAAAAAGAAGGGAGGTTTTCTACCAAAGCTCACAATTTTAAAAAGGAACTGTTACAAAATAAGGATGAACTCCTATCCAAAACGTATAATTTTTTATTAGAATGGGAAACCAAAGACGAGCTAAAGCATCGATGACACACTGGGCAATAGATATAGGACACAATATAGACCTAGACCTCTGGGAGAAACTTTGGAAAAGTGATTTGAAATTTACTGTGTGTTATTCTCTGAAAGAGAACTATTTGAAAATGGACGGTATTTAACTCTGAGTAGGTTGGCTAAGATGTATAAAGCAGAGTTTGGATTTGGATTTGATATCCCGCTTTATCACTACCCGAAGGAGTCTCAAAGCGGCTAACAATCTCCTTTCCCTTCCTCCCCCACAACAAACACTCTGTGAGGTGAGTGGGGCTGAGAGACTTCAAAGAAGTGTGACTGGCCCAAGGTCACCCAGCAGCTGCATGTGGAGGAGTGGAGACTCGAACCCGGTCTCCCAGATTAGAGTTTACCGCTCTTAACCACTACACCACACTGGCTCTCAGCAGAATCAGAATCAGATACGTGTTGGAAATGTAAAGAAATGGGAGGAACTTTTCTTCATATGTGGTGGACATGTAGAAAGGTAAAAGAATATTGGGGAATGACTTATAATGAGTTGAAAAAAAATGTTTAAATTTACCTTCCCCAAAAAACCAGAGACATTTTTGTTGGGAATAACCCAGACAGAAATCCTCAGGTGCCAGAAATATTTTATTTATGTATGCAACAACAGCGGCCCGTGTTCTGTTAGCCCCAAAATGGAAAGTGAGAGAGGTCCCATGTAAAGAGGGACTGGTAACTTAAGATGTTAGAATATGCAGAACTTGCAGGCTTAACACATAGAATAAGAGAGCAAGAAGAACGTAGAGTGGTACCTCGGGTTACAAACACTTCGGGTTACAAACCAGAAGTAGTACCTCGGGTTAATACATTTAAAGAAGAGTGGAAAATATTTATTGAATAGATGGAAAAGCATTGTACACAGCTGAAAACGCTGGCGGCATTAAGATAAATTCAACAGAGTAAACAATATTTGATTGATGTAAAAGTTTAAAATTGATTTGAATGGATATAGTAAAATGTGCAGGAAGGTATGATATGTCATGTGAACAATGGAAAGAGAGGAAGGGAAGCCATTGGATATTTTAAAGTTTGCAAAATGTTTATTTTAAAATGTAAATAACTGAAAACTCAATAAAAAGTATTATAATTATTAATAATAACAATCCATGCACTGCTGACCAACTCATTCACAATTCCCACATCAAAGCTATACCTTGTGACAGGTAAACTTGCATGCATTCTCTTAAGACCTATATTCATACACACACGGCAGTGGTGAGAACTGGCTCTTTCTGATAATCTTCTGTTCTTCTTACAAAGGGCTTTGGTTGGGTACTGCAAGCTTCATTTACAATTCAACTAGGACCTCTCCTCCTGTTTGATAACCTCGCCCACTTTACAGCCAGGATACAAAAGGGAAGCACGTGTTTTTCACTGAACCTCTAACAACCACAAGAAAGCAGCCCTCTTTCCCCCCCTGGGTATTGCTTTCCCCTTCAGCCGAGGTCATCTTCTCAGCAGGATAACCTCTGCTGCCTTTCATTCCATTGGCTGGTGGACATGCTGGTTCCTTGGGGTCCAGACTGCTGGATCGGTAGATCTGAAGAGATGTGGGAGGATAGCTCTGTCCTTTGAAAGACAACAACACA
Organism: Darevskia nairensis; assembly: GCA_034642065.1. NCBI lineage: Eukaryota > Metazoa > Chordata > Lepidosauria > Squamata > Lacertidae > Darevskia > Darevskia nairensis. The sequence goes on from JAWWNI010001521.1 coordinate 117,493, forward strand.
GAAGACTTTATTCCTACCACGTTTCTAAGCTGCAAAGCAGAGGAGGCTAACCTGTGATCCTTCATAAGTTGTTGGACTCTATCTCCCATCTTCCCTGACTATTCGCCATGCTGGCTGGCATTGATGAGCATCAAGAATCCAAAAACATCTGGAGGGCCACAGTTTCCTCATCTCTGATGTAAGAGATGGTCCCGCCTTGCTCTTCGCCCCTATCGGAGGAATGGGGATCCTGTGATTTTCTAAATGTTGCTGGTCTATTATAAAGGAGCTGAGAGTTGTTAAAGGTAAAGGTAAACCCCAGTCGCGGACGACTCTGGGGTTGCGGCGCTCATCTCGCTTTAATGGCCAAGGGAGCCGGAGTACAGCTTCCGGGTCATGTGGCCAGCATGACTAAGCCACTTCTGGCGAACCAGAGCAGCGCACGTAAACGCCGTTTACCTTCCCGCCGGAGTGGTACCTATTTATCTACTTGCACTTGACATGCTTTCGAACTGCTAGGTTGGCAGGAGCAGGGACCGAGCAATGGGAGTTCACCCCGTCGCGAGGATTCAAACCGCCGACCTTCTGATTGGTAAGCCCTAGGCTCTGTGGTTTAACCCACAGTGCCACCCGCGTCCCTGAGAGTTGTTAGGAGACCACAATTCTCCTTTCAGAGCTACAGTTCCCAGTGTTTCTTGGGAAGACGGATTCATTGTTAAAAGCACTCTAGGAATTGTGGCTGTGTGAGAGGAATATGGGGGTCTCCTAACACTTCTCAGCACCAGTGCTTTTTTTTCTGGGGGGATGCAGGGGTACACATACCCCTAAACATTTTGTGAATCTAACGGGAGCATGGTGAATCATCAGTTCCGTTGCTACCCCCGATGGCGGCCTCTTTTCCTTTCCCGGTGTTTCTTGAGTCTCAGATGGAAGCGAGCGTTTAATGTGTGAAGCAGCATGGAATGTGGATGTGTGGTGTCTTACTGATGAAAGTCGGGAAGATGCTAGTGTGCACATCCTCATGCCAATGTGGAAGTTACTGTGAGCTGTCAGCTGTGTATTATGAGGTAATGCATGTTCTTTGTACTTTTGTCCATTTACTCTATTTATTCCCCCCGATTTGAACTATAAAATGGTGATTTTCTTGAATCAAAATGAGAGTACCCCTAAACATTTTTAATAGAAAAAAACACTGCTCAGCACACTTTACAAACTACAGTTACCAGGATTCTTCGGAGGAAGCCATGACTCTTGAAAGTGGCATGAAACTGTTTTAAAGAGAGCCAGTGTGGTGTAGTGGTTAAGAGTGGTAGACTCGTAATCTGGGGAACCGGGTTCACGTCCCCGCTCCTCCACATGCAGCTGCTGGGTGACCTTGGGCTAGTCACACTTCTCTGAAGTCTCTCAGCCCCACTCACCTCACAGAGTGTTTGTTGGGGGGGAGGAAGGGAAAGGAGAATGTGAGCCGCTTTGAGACTCCTTCGGGTAGTGATAAAACGGGATAGCAAATCCAAACTCTCTTCTTCTTCAGTGCATAGTGCAGACACGGCCTTCGCTTCTGAGTCACCATGCTTAGGATGGCACAGTTGATTTGCAAGGCTGGTCCTCACGGTCCTGTTCCCAGTTCAGTTCAGTTCAGTTCTTTATTCGACCATCAGTCAGAAAAGATACATTTCCATACAATATTAAAACATCTAAAACGACTAAAAGAACTTTGGAGTAAAACATAGCCAACAATAAAATGAAGCTATACAGATAAACCCATGTCGATGCTGTCAATTTTAATCTTGCAACCCTTAAGAGCTAGAAAAAGAAATTTGGCCACCAGGGAGGCTATTTTTCCAGTAACATTATTCAACAAATATAGAACCTGTCTTTCTCTGGATAGAGAGCTAAGTTGACATAGGAGTGGAGCTATAAGATTTTGCCTGAGATCTGCATAGAAAGGGCAGGTCAGGAGAATATGTTCGGTGGACTATACCACTCCCAGGGCACAATGACAAGTTCTCTGAGCGTATGGGACTCCCCTGAACCTTCCCCACAATACCGCAGATTCGAGGACATTTAATCTGGCCGCTGTGAGGAGTCTACGGTATTCCACATAGGGGATTTCCGCGAGATAAGGGGCTGGTGTAGCCTGATAGATCTGATCCCCCAGGAACACCCCTGATTTCACAAGGGCCATGTCCTCTTGTCTAGCAATATCACTCAATCTCTGGGAGATCACTGCTCTGGCTTGGCTATATGTCATAGACTCCAGGTAAAGATGTGACAGTCCGCAGGCCTGTACTTCATTTATGATCTCCCTTTCCTACGATGATTGGAAATCATCGCTCAATATCAAGGGGGCCATACCCTCTGGTTTAAAGCATAGCTTGAGCCATAGCCAAAGCTTTGCCTTTAAGGCCACAAACCGGAAAGCTTGCCAGCCAACCTCTAATCTCATAACCGCACCCGCTACGGAAGGGGGGGTCCTAAGGATGGCTGTAAGGAATTTCGATTGGATAGATTCCAGTCTCAGAAAATCCCTACGGGAACCCAAGGAGATGCCCATCAAGAGTCCTGTTCCCAGGATGAGGAACCACAACCCCATTTGCGACGATTCTAAGGTGGCAGGGAGCCTGAAGAGCCAGGCCGCTTGCCAGCCGCTCAGCCTTCCTGCACAGAAGCAGAAGCCATGGAGACCGCGATGTTCCTACTAACAAGCCCCTCCGTCCCTCTCCTGCCACAGCCGTGAGATCACCCACGCAAGGCATCGCATTTCGCCTGCAGGGGGGAATCTGAGGAGAAAAGAAGTTCACACCCAGGAAACAGGGGCACATATGCTACTCTGTGTCTACCGCTCCCTGACAGCGGAGCCTCCGACAGGGCTGGACGTGGAATTTGGCTCCTGTCCCAGTCAAGCCTTCGCGTCTGTTTACATAATCAGTTATCCTGGGACAAGAACCTCTGGTCTCATGTCAGCCTGTGTAAAAACAGTCTGAAGATATGGGGCTCCGTTCATGCCGTCTGTTTTATATTATTTTTTGGATAGCACCGGTTGGATCATGTCAGTTTCTTAATTTGAATATGTTCGAACTGCAAAAAGAAGATGCCTTACTTCCTGAGAATTACAGGTGTCTAAAATCTTGGCCGAACTTTTCAGCTGCCCCTTATTTATCTAATATTACTTATGAATCTTACAGATGGGCTTTTTCCAGAGCCCGATTTGAGGCACTGCCTACTGCTGTACTACACGGCAAATTCCTGCAGGTACGAATCCACGAGCGCCTATGCCCATGCATGACCAATAAGGTGGAATCTGTTACTCACATTCTTCTATTCTGTGAATTTTATAGTGAAGAACGGTCTCGTCTTATATTACCCCTTTTATCAAAATGTAAACCCTTGCAATATTATCTGGAATTTATTCCTGAAATCCTACGCAAATTCCTTTTGGAAGACTCTTTGAGCTCAGTATCCTATGCTGTGGCCAAGTTTTGCACCTTAGCCAACAAAAAACGTAAATCGCTTCTACTGGAAAATATACTATAATTTTTTTTTTTTTGCGTCATTGGTTCCCCCCCCCCAATCCTTAGGATTTTGATGCCTTGTAGCGATATTCTGATCGCTGGTTTGGAATGATACTGTACTGTATTATATTGCTGGCTTTTTGAGTTGAGAATTTGAATATGTTAGTTTTTGGGTGAATGCGGTTGCTTGTAGACGATCCGCTTAAATTGTGGCAATATATGGTTACTGACGCTCACTTGACGTTTGTTTAAAGGCGAATGGTGGGGGGGGGGCAGATGTAAAACCTAACCAGGTCTAAGAGGAGCCTGGTGGCATCAGTGATGCTGCTCTGCTAGGAGAGTGCAAGAACCTCCCAAACCTTCTCTCTCCAACAGCATCTTCATCCCGATTTGATGCCCCAAAGTTTGCAGGGAGGTTGAAAGTCGGCTGTGCACACAGCTAAGCATTTGAAGCACATTCAAGGGACATCTCCCCTCTCAAAGAACTCTGGGGCCTGTAGTTTGCTGGCAAATGTAACACTCTGAGGGGTAAACTACAGTGCCCAGAATTCTTTGAGGGGGAAAAATATGCTCTGAATTTGCTTTAAAGGCATAGGCAATGCTCTCCTTTCTACTTATGCAGAGGATTAGTTCAAAGTGGGGTAGGAGAGCTGAGGGGGGGAAATAACCTCTGGCAACCAATGCACCCCTTTGGTTTCAGATAGTACATGGGTAGATGAAAATAATAATAATAATAATAATAATAATAATAATAATAATAATAATAATAATAATAAACAAATTTATTTATACCCAGCCCATCTGGCTGCATTTCCCCAGCCACTCTGGGCGGCTCCCAACCGAACGTTTAAAACACAATACAGCATTATTATAAAAATCCCCCTAAACAGGGGATGCCTTCAGATATTTTAAAAAGTAAAATAAAAAAAATCCTTCCAGTAGCACCTTAGAGACTAAGTTTGTTATTGGTATGAGCTTTCGTGTGCATGCACACTTCTTCAGATAATAAATAAATAAATAAATAAATAAATAAATAAATAAGATAGTTGTTTATTTACTTGACATCTGGTGGGAGGGCGTTCTACAGGGCAGGCGCCACTACCGAGAAGGCCCTCTGCCTGCTTCCCTGTAACCTCACTTCTCGCAGGGAGGGAACCGCCAGATGGCCCTCGGTGCTGGACCTCAGTTTCTAGGCTGAACGATGGGGGTGGAAACGCTCCTTCGGGTATACAGGGCCAAGGCTGGGACACAAGTTTTCATGGCCCTCTGGCGGCTATGGTGGCTCATTTACCAGAAATAGTGCATTCAACATTAACTCTGGAAGTATATTATTGATTCTGACCAAACTTAGACTCCTGATTTATATTGTGCATGCTTAGGTAATCTCTCAGCCTCGATGGCAATGTTCCCCCTCCACTGTCGGAGGCAGCACGCTTCTGAGTACCAGTTTCTGAAAACCGCAGGAAGGGAGGATGCTGTTGCGCTTAGGTCCTGTTTGAGAGTTCCCTACAGACATCTGGTTGGCCACTGTGAGAACAGGATGCTGGACTCGACAGACCCCTGGCTTGATGTTCTTATGCTCAAGCGCTGCATGTATTTCTGTCCTGGAACCTTTTGGGGCTCCCTCTTTTCCTCCACAACCTTTACCCCTGAACCCCCAAATAATTATTTTTTTAAGTTGTGTGCTCATTACCAGCACCAAGTCTGTGTACACACTCCTGCTTACTCTGCATCCTCTGGATTCGAAAGCAGTGCATGCATGGTGTAAGCCACAATCCATTAGGAAATAGTGTGTTCTGGTGTGCTTTCCCCTCTCACTTCCCAAGCAAGAGCCAGTGTGGTGTAGTGGTTAAGAGCGGTAGACTCATAATCTGGTGAACCGGGTTCGCGTCTCTGCTCCTCCACACGCAGCTGCTGGGTGACCTTGGGCTAGTCACACATCTCTGAAGCCTCTCAGCCCCACTCACCTCACAGAGTGTTTGTTGTGGGCGAGGAAGGGAAAGGAGAATGTGAGCCGCTTGGAGACTCCTTCGGGGAGTGATAAAGCGGGATATCAAATCCAAGGTTCCACTGGAACGGAAGAAAAAGAACCACCTAGCTGCATTTTAAGGCGGCAACGCTTTCACAGCCCAAAAGCGACCGCAGCAATTCCTTGGAAATCTCCGCTCTGCCCTCTCTGAGCCCACGAGTGATCCAAGCCTATCCCCATGTCTGAGGGGAAGACCAGCCCTTCACCCAACTGAGGGCTGTGTGTCTCTGTACCGTCTGGCTGTCTCAGGTGAATGTCACACAGCTCATTATAAGAGTCATCCTGCTGGTCAGAAGCAAAATGTCACCTGGAGATGGAGGATTCTTTTTGCCATTTTAAATGAATAAGGGGTACTTTTCTGGAAAGGAACCCCCGCAGGGCTCGCTTCTGCAGCTGGGTCGTCGTCTCTAGAGGAACAGAGGATATGCAAAGTTGGGCTCCGAGAGACTGTTGCATTGGTATCTGGTGTGTGGCAGCAAAAGAGGTTGCAATCAAGCCGTCTCCAGCCACGGTTGGCTGCAATCCTAAATGCACTTAAAGGTAAAGGTAAAGGTACCCCTGACTGTAAGGGGTCGCGGACGACTCTGGAGTTGCACACTCATCTCGCTCTATAGGCCGAGGGAGCCGGCGTTTGTCCGCAGACAGCTTCTGGGTCATGTGGCCAGCATGACCAAGCCGCTTCTGGCGAACCAGAGCAGAGCACAGAAATGCCGTTTACCTTCCCGCCGGAGCGATACCTATTTATCTACTTGCACTTTGATGTGCTTTCGAACTGCTGGGTTGGCAGGAGCTAGGACCGAGCAACGGGAGCTCACCCCGTCACGGGGATTCGAACTGCGGACCTTCTGATCGGCAAGCCCTAGGCTCTGTGGTTTAGACCACAGCGCCATCCGTGTCCCTTAAATGCACTTACCCTACTTGAAAAAGATGTGGGATGTAATCAATTGGAGCAGTCAAATTCAACATTCCTTATTTCCCTAGAGTGGGCACAGGCAAGGGGACATCCAGTCAGTGTAACTTCCTGTTCCACTGGTCTGGAGCTTCCTCCCCATGCATGTGACCTGGGAGATGGGCATGGCCTTGGCTGACTCCATAAAAGAGCTGAGTCATGTAGCCATTTTCTCAGACTAGTTTTTGTCTAGTTTTTGTCTTGTTTTCTCTTTTGCTGCCATGCTGCTCTCCTGTAGCCATTTTGTTATCTTAATGTAATTTTGCATGAGTTCAATCTCCCTATGAGATGAACTCACAGTTTGTTGTTATAATAATAATAATAATAATAATAATAATAATAATAATAATAATAATAATTTATTATTTATACCCCACCCATCTGGCTGGGCTTCCCCAGCCACTCTGGGAGGCTGTAACCACTAAGTGTTGTAACCACTAAGCAAAGCCTGCCTTTCAGGGATCAAATCGTGAACTGAAATGTGAGTAAACCTTTTGTTACTTTACTCAGAAAGACTCTTGTGTCTTTATTCTTTTAAGAGGGATTAAAGGGGATACCAGGAAATAATCTTAACTAAGAGATTCAAACGAATCTGCAAACTAGCTTCCAGCTATATTGAGGGGAATCTGCTACATCACTTACTAGCGTGAGTGAAGGAAGGATAATACTTATTCAGTATATCCTTTCCTACAATCCTTAACGTTCCCACAAAAGAGTAGGGTGAGGCCCTGTGGGTCACCTGATCATGTGCCCAGAAATCCCTTTCACAGGTAAGAACGGTCCATGACAGCAGGGGAGCCATCACACTGGGAGTGGGATGTCACTATTATATCCCTCTCTGTTTCTTGGCTTCTCAGGTCTCAAGAGAATGAAATTGTTCCCACCCACAACTTCCACCTAGCAGACAGATAGCCGCACATGTGATATTCTATACAATACAATGGACAGCCCCTACATTGCATTAATTTACCTCTGAGCTTGGTATTTATTTGGTTGCTAAGGGGAGAGGGGCAGAGCAGTTTGCTCTGGCCCGAATGCCCTGCTGCTGAACTTGCTCAGTTGCAGAACTCACTTGTTACCACGACACTTTGTCGCTGGGGTTGAGCCACGGCTTCATCCGAGACTCCCCTCTCGCCAGTGGAGCGGCTTCCCTTGCAAGGTTGTTCCAAATTTCCATCCTTGGCTAGCTTCCTCCAGCTCCTAATACAACTTGAAGGTCCTCATTTGAAAAAGAACACAAGAAAGTGTGGGTCAATTTCTGGGCTAAACCAAATTCCAGCGAGTAGGAATTTGAAAGAGGGGGTAGTTTTGGCTCAGTTTAACCCCCTGGGAGTGGGGAGTAGACAATGGGTGGTGATTATTTGAGGATTAACACTCTGTGCAAGATTTTTCTTAAAACCAAAACTAGCATTTAACTGGGTGGTTGGTTTTGTTTTGTTTTTTACTGAACTGAACTGAAAGCTGAAACTTGGACTCAGGCTGAGATTTACTATTTGACTTAACCTTGTATGCTGCACTTAATAACATTTGACTGGACCTACCATTGTGCATGAGCCTTTTTAAAAGTGCAAGTTGCACTGTAGAAGAAGAAGAGTTTGGATTTGATATCCCGCTTTATCACTCCCCGAAGGAGTCTCAAAGCGGCTCACATTCTCCTTTCCCTTCCTCCCCCACAACAAACACTCTGTGAGGTGAGTGGGACTGAGAGACTTCAGAGAAGTGTGACTAGCCCAAGGTCTCCCAGCAGCTGCATGTGGAGGAGCGGAGACTCGAACCCGGTTCGTCAGATTACGAGTCCACTGCTCTTAACCACTACACCACACTGGCTCTCGGGTTCCCCATTCCTGAGCTACAGTAAGATGGCCTTCTCCCTCACATGGCGGTTCCAGTAGGTTGTAAAATTGCCTGTTACTATGAACCAGAGCGAGTTACATAAAGTATTTACTGTATTGCCTGCGACCATCCTGACAAGAAGCCAATGGGATGATTAGGTGACGTTTGCTCGGCCTGGGAAGGATTTCACTTGAGAACATCTGCTGCCCGCTCCGGTGGCCTGAGGTATTTTATGTAAGCTCCTGGCAGGAGTTTTACGCGGTGGAATTGGTTTGTGCGTGGATGTGAGAAACATGACCTCGGCCAACTTTCAACCTTCCCTGCGTTCAGTTCGGAGGGACAACCTTCCCTTCTGTCACAGTCCGGGCCTTGCCCTTGGAGTCTGAGGAGGAACATGAGCTGGTCAAGTCTGCCATTGGCCAAAGAGATCTTCACTCTGAGCCCGCTAAGCCAGAGTCTGCAGAAGCAGCGTTGGCCACCCACCCACCATGAGCAACCTTCGCTTGAGCCTGAAGGAGCCAAGTGTCTCCTGAACCAACACATCTGCTCCTTGGTCCAGGGTGTGTTCTGGGCAGGAGATCACAGAGCACAGCAGGAGTATCCATCTCCATTTTTGGGGGCAAGTGGATGGCACTTAGGCACAAAGGCCACAGGGCACTTCCAGCCTTTGCCAGAGAGCAAGGTGCTCCTTGTCAGGGTTGCACCAGACAAGCAGGAGTGGTGGCAAGCCCCCCTAGGTGAAGCGGCAACCACGGAAGAGTTTGGAGGAATGGAGGGGTTCTTACCTGAAGAAGACTGGTGGCGACACTCCTCAGAAGAGGAAGAAGCAGATAGGGAAGGCCAGAACAGGAGGAGGAAGAAGTTGAGCCAGAATCAGGCTCTTGTGAGGAGAGGAGCCAGAGGGCCCCCTCCCCATCTCCCATCTCAGCTGTAGAGCGTAGAGCTGAGAAATGGAGGGAGAAATTGGAGGCAGTTGCAGCTCGTAAAAGGCATGGTGACGAGCTGGCTACTTAAGGAAGGCCGGCTGCTTCCCTCACCAGCACCTGCAACTGCTGTGCTGAAGCGCGTGGTTGTGCCTGCTCATCCTGCTCCTGATCCCGTGTACCTGACTTTGGCTGGTTCCTGACTCGGACTGCTCCTGACTTCGGCCTCTCTTGACCCCGGTACTGATACCTGACGTTGGCTGTTCCTGACTCGGTCCGTTAAACCTAGGCTCCATCTGCATCCGGTGGCTGGCTTTGGCACGCCATCCTGTTGGCGCCATAACACTCCTTCAGATATATTTGTGCCACTACATAGTAGACACTTAGCACGGCATGGCACAGCTGCTCAGATCTACTTAGGAGAGCTTGAAGGCTTCAAGCCAACTCCCCATGGGAAGAGTGGGGAACCTCAGGCCCAGGGGCTGGATGTGGCCCTTTGGGCCTTGCTGTCTGGCCCTTTGGACTCTCCTCAGGCCACACCCCTCTCCTCAGGCCACACCCTTCAGCAGATCGACTCTAGCGTTTTTGCCCAACTGGTAGGTATCCTTGGAGAACCAACACCCAGCCTCACAGCCCTTCCACACAAAGAACCCTCTCTTGATGACCCTTCTTCCACCTCCCTTCACGTCTTTCATGGATGCTGATGCAGCATCTCATGCTCTCCTCCTCAAGGCCGCGCCTGATAATTCCAGCTCAGGGTTGATCAGCTCCCCAGCTGGAAAGGCAAGGAATCCTAGCAGCTCACTTGGTAGAGCATGAGACTCTTAATCTCAGTGTTGGGCAAAATATTTCTGCATTGCAGGGGGTTGGACTAGATTGCCCTTATGGTCCCTTCCAACTCTGCAGTTAGTTCCATGATTTGCTGCATTGCTCATGCGAGGTGTAGCTAACATGGTGGCAATGGGCAGGGGAGGTGGATACAGCAACAAAGGCAGCTCCACTCATTACTCTCATGTCATTTACTTAAACCATCAGTGGAACAGGCGGCTGTGTTTCTGCATCAGAAATCAGGGCTTTGGAAGGGAGATACTGGAATTGCAAAAGATAGACTCCTGCTGAAACCCGGAAGAGTCACTGCCAGTCAGAGTAGACAACACTGAGCTAGATGGACCAATGGTATGATTTGGCATAAGGCAGATTCTTATGTTTATTGTAACCTATGGAGAACATAGAGTCAAAGAATGGATCCTGAGGATCATTTAGTCCAACCCCCTGCAATGCAGGAATATGCAACTGTTCCATATGGGGATCGAACCTGCAACCTTGGCATTATCAGCACCACGCCCTAACCAACTGAGCTAGGAAGCTACCTTATACTGAGTCAGACCATTGGTTCATGTAGCTCAGCATTGTCTGCTCTGACTGGCAGTGGCTCTCAGGGTTTTGGCAGGACACCAGAGATTGTGCATGCAACACAGGTGCTCCACTACTGAGCTAACACCCTTCCCTTAACTCTTTGCATGTGAAAGTTTCAAAGCTTGGCATCTCCATTAAGAAGACTTAAGTAGATCGAAAAAGGCCTCTCCACCGGAGAACCCTGGAGAACAGCAGGGTATCTGCAACTCATCCTTTCCCAAAGGAAAGCTACTGAACCTTCAACGGCAGCCCCGGGAGCGTGCACTGCAGTAGTCTAACCGAATCTGATTCTTTATTTTGGAATAAATGCCCATTCTTTTCTCGCAGCCACTCATGCGCATTAGCATCAGCATCCCATGCTCTGGCATCCATCATCTCCTTGTAATACATATTATAGCTACCAAGTGTTGTGCCGTAGGGAGAGTGGCAAGAAACACAAGTTATTTCCTTTCTGCCCAGAATTCTTCACTGCTTGCATTGGAAGGCTGACTTGGGTCCCATCTGCAGCCAGACCTTTTGGATGCAAGACCCCAGCAAAGTCAGGTTGAAAAAAGGCAACAGATGTACCCTTTGCACACCCTAAGGTTCTTCCATTTCTTGCCTTGCACACAGGGTGTCCTTAGGCTTTAAGCCTCTGCCGTGCCGGACACATTGACTCAGGTTCTTGGTGGATTCAAGCTACGCCTGGATCTAGCATTATGTGCAAGCGATCATTTTGGGTTGAAACCAATGCATGGAGAAGGGGCCTTCAAGATCAGCAAACTGGTCCCACAACAGCCTACATGCATGCAAACCAACGCTTGCCCAGTGGCTGTCATGACACAGGATCATGCATGCTGGTCAGAGGACAGAGGGGAAGGGGCGCAGATGAGCGTTACAGCCCCTCCTTTGCATGCAGAAGGTTCCTGGTTCAATCCCTGGTACCTCCAGGCAGAGCTGGTGGAGACCTGTCTGAAATCCTGTTGCCGGTCAGTGTAGACAGCACTCAGCTTGATAGACTCATTATAACCCACTTTTCCTCCAAGGAGCTCAAGGTGGTGGATGTCTCTCCATTTTGTCCTCACAGCATCCCAGTGAGGTAGTCTTCTAACTAAAGTGTGTGTGGGGGAGATATTGAGGGAGCTCTAGACCTGCATGGAGCAAGTTAGCCATACCTATTAATTTCCGTTTGTCTCCTAGTAGGAGTAGCAAAGGGTACTGCTCAGGACCGCAATACCTCAAGGACTGCCTCTTTCCATATGAACCTACTCGGACCCTGAGATCATCTTCTGAGGCCCTCCTTCGTGTGTCTCCTTGAGAGATCCAGAGGGTGGCAACACGAGAACGGGGCCTTCTCTGCAGTGGCTCCTTGTCTATGAAATACTCTCCCCAGGGAGATTCGCCTGGCGCCTTTATTATACACCTTTAGGCGCCAGGCAAAAAGGTTCCTTTTTAACCAGGCCTTTGGTTGATCTGTTTGACATCCTATACCCTTTTAAAATGTAGCTTTTTTCGGTGTGTGTGTGTGTGTGAATGGGTTTTTGTTTTTATTCTGATTATATATGTTGTGATCTTTTCTGTGAATTGCCTGAGACCTCCGGGTATAGGGCGGTATATAAACTCAATAAGGGACCCAGGTGGCGCTGTGGGTTAAACCACTGAGCCTAGGGCTTGCTGATCAGAAGGTCGGCGGTTCGAATCCCTGCGACGGGGTGAGCTCCCGTTGCTCGGTCCCAGCTCCTGCCAACCTAGCAGTTCGAAAGCACATCAAAGTGCAAGTAGATTAATAGGAACCGCTCCGGCAGGAAGGTAAACGGCGTTTCTGTGCACTGCTCTGGTTCGCCAGAAGCGACTTTGTCATGCTGGCCATATGACCTGGAAGCTGTACGCCGCCTCTTGGCCAATAATGCGGGATGAGCGCCGCAACCCCAGAGTCGGACACGACTGGACCTAATGGTCAGGGGTCCCTTTACCTTTACCTTTATAAACTCAATAAATAATAAGAATACCTTCCTGAGATCTTCAAGTGAAGGGTGGTATACAAATAATAAACAAACAAACAAACAAACAATATACAACAACAATGCAACCCGCAGTAATGAAAGCAGTTTGCTCAGGTCGAAACGAAGACTAAGTCTACCTAGAAATCAGCCCTATACAATTCAGTGGAGCTTACTCCCCGGTAATTGGGGTTAGGAATGCATGCGAAACCATCCTTAGGTATACCCCGTGTATCTCTGCCACCATCCGATGTGCCCTTTCCGCTATCATTGCCAGTGACACAGCCCTCTCCTTTGCCACAAATTTGCCCGGTCCCTTCTCATACACCGAACGAGTGTCTCTCGTCATTATGTAAGAGAAAAAAGACTGAGGGAATCTATTGATCGTCGTTTGGCCGGATAAATGCCCTGGCTTGTGACATTACATTAATGCTAAAGTGCTCTTGGTTGGTGAGGAGTGGGGGTGAGAAGGCAGTGATAGGGTACATGATGGAGAGGACAGAATGATGTGGGGGGGGGACAGGGAAAACAAGTTATTAAAAGCCTTTGGTAATAAAGATACATTTCCCTCAACACACCGACTTATTTGCTGTCTCAAATCTCCCTCCCATCCTTTCCGGCTAGATTTTGGGACACAGCCAGATGTCTCTCTCCCAATCATTCCCAAGTCCTCTGCCGTTAAACCATGTTATGAGGAGGAATTTCAATTCAGTTTGCATTTAAAGTGTTATTTTTCTAGAAAAAAGAGGTGCCGGAACTCACCGTGAATACCTCCCTTGTTCTCTTAGAATAGCAATGGTGCCCACCTGAGAGGTGCCGGAACTGAGCTCTGGTGAGTTACGGCTGGAAAAAAAGGCCCGGGCCTACCTAATTCTCACTTTGGGAAACGATAAAAGAGCCGTTCTTTGAAATTCGCACTACTCTGAATTTTGCAATGCAGTTCTCAAGCCAAGAAACGTTTACAAAAATCCATATAGCAGGAGTGACTTGTCCCTTAAAACAACATGTATTGGTGCAAATGACATTATGTTAGGGGAAATTGCTTTGTGGAAATGCGTTTATTGGGGAAAATGGCATACAAACTCGTATCCTGGTGAATTTTCATGAGGACTTTTAAAAAATGTGGAAATGGGAGCTACTGGACTCAAGTTTAGGAAAAATGAGAATGTGAAGGAAGCAGAAACTGACAGAGTTTCCCATTCTTTGTCACATAACAGCTTTTTTAAAAAAGGAGGATGTGGAACAGCCAGGTGTAACTTCTATTTTATATCTGGGGAAAGGCTACAAGTTAAATGAGGATCAATCGAGATATTGTGGAAGGGGTGGGTGGGAATCTTGTCTATATCTTTTAAAAATGCCTTCAAGAAAGACTACAGCTTTTCCTCAAAGGATAAAACTGGTCAGTGTATATTTTTCAGCTACCCCGATGAGGATTTTGAAAAACGTTAAGTTGAAACTTCAAAGGAATTCCTAAAATGGGTAAACAGCATAAGAGAGCACACTCTTCCAATCAGATGACATATAAAGGGGCTTCTTTTCTGTATTCCCCCAAGGGAGTTGGACTTTCTTAGATCTCTTGTAGAATGACCAAGTGCCATCTGAAGGCGGCCCTGTTTAGGGAAGTTTTTAATGTTTGATGCTGTATTGTGTTTTTTATATTTGGTTGGAAGCCGCCCAGATGAGTGGGGTATAAATAATGAATTATTATTATTATATTATTATTATTTCACAGAGGGCAGCCCTCTATTGCAGGGCTCTTTGGTCCAACTCTGGCTTGCTTACAGATAAGGTATCCTCTAGGGACCCAGGTGGCGCTGTGGGTTAAACCACAGAGCCTAGGGCTTGCCGATCAGAAGGTCGGTGGTTCGAATCCCTGCGATGGGGTGAGCTCCCATTGCTCGGTCCCTGCTCCTGCCAACCTAGCAGTTCGAAAGCACATCAAAGTGCAAGTAGATAAATAGGAACCGCTCTGGCGGGAAGGTAAACGGCGTTTCCGTGCGCTGCTCTGGTTCGCCAGGAGCGGCTTTGTCATGCTGGCCACATGACCTGGAAGCTGTATGCCGGCTCTCGGCCAATAAAGCGAGATGAGCGCTGCAACCCCAGAGTCGGACACAACTGGACCTAAAGGTCAGGGGTCCCTTTACCTTTTATCCTCTAGATTGAAGGGGTCTCTCTCTCTCTCTCTCCTCTCCTCTCTCTCTCTCGTCTCTCTCTCTCTCTCTCTCTCTCTGTGTGTGTGTGTGTGTGTGTGTGTGTGTGTGTGTGTGTGTTTTATTTAATTACAGTGAATCCTTGGTAGATTTATACTGGACTGCCTTGTGGACTACTTTATGCTTCCCCAGTGCACCCTTGCTGCCTGGAGAGGCGCTCTTTCAGTAAGTGGAACAAAAGCTGGACCCTCAGAATATTTGTGGTATAAAGGTTTTGGGATGTCAGGTTCGCTAACAGTTGCTCATGAGTAAAGACCAAGTCCGTCTTGTCTTTCAACTATTTTATTGTGCAAGTATGTACAGTGCGGAGTTATCCTAAAACATGACCATCTAGTCGCTAGCAGAATCCGGAAGTGCCCCCCTCCTGTTGCGGCGCCAACACCAGAGTCTCGGCACCCTAAAGTGCCGCCTCCTTTCTCCCCTGACCCTTCTGTGTAAAGCAGGCACCGGAAGCGGTCTCTCCCCCTCGGAGTGGGACTTCTGAGCGGTGCCAGATCTCTCTGCATCATCCTGGAGACCTCTCCCCACCTGGCTCCTCCCTGGTGACTCCTCCTCCCCCGGGGAGGAGCTGGCAGACTCACTGGGAGACGTGTCCATCGACAGCAGAGGCTGAGGCTGCCGGTACCCACTCAGTGCCTGACTGGCAGGGGAGGCCACGTGGCTGACATGGGATTTCAGCAGGAAGATATGGAACTGGCACTGAGCTGAAATGAAGCAGTATGCCTGCCACGAAGCCAGGGCCATCTTAAGCATATCCGGCACTGTGGTCCCTTTTAGCCTTCTGGTGCGCCGCAGAATTTGGTGCCTGCAGGCTAAAAGGAAAAAAAACCTGAGCCGGCGCTCAGCGGGAGCGCCGCATGCACCCTCGCTCACTCAGCGTGCTCGTTCAGTGTTCCCCAGACTCTCGCCTGGCGCCCTCCAGAACTTGGCGCTCTGGCGCCCCACCCCACTAGCCTCTACGGGTAAGACGGGCCTGCATGAAGCTTTTGCAGGCTCAAAGTGTATTTGCCATGAGATGGTGTTTACCTGCTCCAATACCATCATGGACACAAATCGTCATGTATCTGCAATAAAAGGGATGCCTGAGAAGGAGAGCACTGGAGAGCAGTTAGGACATGAAAAGTTAGGCTGAGCAGGAGCAAGGGGCTCACCTTCTTCCCCACTAAGACAGGATGGGTTTTATTTCAATGGAAGTAGAGCAATTCCTTCTACATTTGCATCAACACGTATATAAGTCAGCATGTACAGAATGTATGTAGGTCCATGTCCTTTTTTTGTCATCTCTTTTATCAGGAGCGGGTGTCAGGACCAGGTCAGTAATAACTCACACGGTGCCGGTGAATTCATTCAAAGGAAAAGACAACCCAGGAAGCCAGGCCTAGTGAGCAGAGCAACTCTTCCTGGCAGCTCTTGAACAAGTTCCATTGTGCTGATTTTTGCAGTTGCGTACACTCAGTTCTAGCCGTGATCCGTATGCATCCTGTCATTTCTTGGGAAATATCGCTGTTTGATGCATTTCCCCTCAAACCAGCTTCCATCTGATTTGCAAAGGTAAGCTGAGGTGTGTACATCTGAGACAACCTTTGCACATGTGCAGACGACAACTTCTCTGAATAGGAGTTTGGCGTGGGAAAACTAATCAGGCAATGCACATCGCGCAAAGGCATCCTTGCCGCCTCTCCAGTGCGTACAGCGACGTAAGAATAAAAAGCCACTCGGAACACAGCATGGAAAAACGATCTCATTGTATTTGAAGCTGCTAAGGAGTACATAGCTTCTCTCTCGCCATGAGGGGCAGGAATAATTGGACATTTGGAAACATTCCCCCCCCTCCAAAGGACCTCGGTCGATAGCGGTTTCTTGCTGAGAGAATGCAGCGAAGAAGGTGGGGAGGGGGAAACAAAGGCGATGGTGGCTGTGGGTGAAATAATCTGGGGGCAGGGAGAAAGAGGCTCTGGAAAAGCTAAGTAGCCAAAGAGGAAATGCAGAAGCCGAACTTGTGGCTAATAAGAGAGAGACATTCGGTAGCTGCTGTTCTTGAGCAAAGCAGTAGGAGGGAGTGGAGCAGTGTGGGAGGGAGAGCTCCCCCCCTCTCTCTTCTGCTGGTTGCTTGTGTTACATGCTCTGCCGAGGGAGAGAGAGAGAGAGAGAGAGAGAGAGAGAGAGAGAGAGAGAGAGAGAGAGCCTTCTCTGGGAAGCCAACTGCACTGAACTGCAGCAGCATCACCCCCTCCGGATCAAATAGCCCAAGCCACCAACAGCACACAGCAAAGAAAGTGACCACAACTCCACCGTGAGAGTCAGGATGGCACCTTCCTACCACGTCAAGCGCAAGCCAGCCAAGATTTGAGCCGGGATTAAACTGAACAACTAATAGAAGACTTATTATTGTTGTTATTTTTTTCGTGGGAAGGGGAAGATGGATCCTCTGTCCCTTCCCCAACCCCACTTGAGCCTGTCGCCAGCTCCCATGGGATAGAAGGGTTTGACATTAAATTCGCTTGTATCGGATGTTCTTGGGCATTAGTTTTTGTTTTCTTTTAGAAAAAGAGGAACTATATTTATATATACATTTTCCTTCAGAGGAGTAGGGGAGAAAGTTGGATATTCTTTTTTTCTTTGCCTTCCTCCCCCTGCTTGTTTCCAAAGATTTCTGCCCTTGTGGTTAAAATGGAGCGGTGGATTCTCGACCCGAGGGCCAGCACAGCCCAAGTCTGGTGGGAAAAGAAGGAAGATCTAAGGAGGATCCCTACTTTCTCGGGACTTACAGGAAGGTTTTGGGATTTGGTGGGATCCATGCAGTGAGAGGTAAGTGATGAACAGGGGCGATGAGGCAGTTGCAAATCGATGCATGCCAATGTATATATGTACAGAGCTGCAGGGGGCTGTGTCGGTCTAGCAAGTTTTTCGGAAGGAACTGAAAAGAGCCATCTCATAGTGAATTACTCAGTCATGCCACAATCTGTAGCGATGAAATGAAGGCAGAGAATCGAGGAATGGAAGGAGCAGCTTCCGGGCACCGGAGCAATCCTCAAAGGTGAAATAGCACCGGCGTGGGATGGCTTTGAGTCATAGAATCATGAGAGATAGAAGAGACCTTTGGAGATAATCTAGCACAGTGCAGGAGTCTCACATGGTCCTGTTTGTTCAGCCTTTTAGTTTTTAACTACACACACACACACACACACACACACACACACACACACACACACACACTACAGATGCGTTTTAAATAGATGTAGCAAGAGGGCAGACTCAGCCTCGCTTGCAAGAGACAGCAGAACTAATCTCTGTTGAATGATCCTCAGCATGTATACTCTTTGCTTAAGCAGCAAAAGTCAATGGCTTGCTGGAACCAGCTGAGACCTACCCACTTCGCTGTTCTTTGCCAGGATCCCAGTAACCTGTAGATATAGGCGTGGGATCCAGCAGAGGCCACCAGCCAGTGGTCCGTTGATGAACTGCGGTTGACCTTTTTGCCCCCTGCGCTGAGGCCAGATCCATCGCCACCTGAAACAGGCACTTATCTAGGGGGCAAAGCCCACTAGGCACAGGGGGGCTTCTGAGTAAACCTGCAAAGAACTGAGCTACTAAACTAATAGTAATAAAAAGAGCAGCTGTTATTTTTATTTGTAGGATTTCTTGAATGCCCTTCACCGTCATGTCCCAGGGTGCATTCTGATAATGTCATCATGCAATTATAAAAACAAGTAAACAGTGATAAAGGCAGTGTTACATACATGGAAAACACCCCCCCCCCAAAAATATTGGGAACTGTAGTTTACCCCTAAGAGGTACAATGACCAGCACCCTTAGCAGGCTGCTATTCCTAGGGTTCTTGGGTGGGAGGGAATTTGCTTTCAATGGATGTAGTTTACCCCTAAGAGGTACAATGACCAGCACCCTTAGCAGGCTGCTATTCCTAGGGTTCTTGGGTGGGAGGGAATTTGCTTTCAATGGATGTTGCAAACATAGCCAAAATGAGCTAATCCAATCCAAGCAAAACGGGACAGTATAGATTCAACGAAAGAAGTGTTTCCCCACAAAATACCTTACCTGTCAAATGCAAAGGTAAAGGTGATGATAAAGACAGACCTCTAGGCAACTGCTTTAAGAGGGCGTGGTGCTCTAAATTTACAGACAGGTGCATATTTTGGAGGGCGCTCCGAACAGTGCAGAGTTCAATATTCCGAAAGAGGGAAAATCTGGAGCAAGGCAGGATCTAGATTAAAAGAGTGCAGGAAAATAAGGGGAAAAGTAGAAAAAGAAAAAGAAAAAAAGCAGCAGAGGTTTTCACATAGCCATGTTCCTCTGGTCCTCTGGCCTGAGAGATCATTTACATTGGTGATATACGCTCTGCACTAAAATAATTGGGGGACAGAAATAGCCTTTTAAAACACTTGCTCTTTTTAACCGTCTAAAGTAAGGTTAGACCATGTTAAACATTGCAACCCTATGGACATTTATCTTTGAGTAAGTCCCAGCTAGCTGAATGAGTAGGCGTGTACAAGGTTGCACTGTAAATCCTTTAT
This sequence comes from Darevskia nairensis, assembly GCA_034642065.1. Taxonomy (NCBI): domain Eukaryota; kingdom Metazoa; phylum Chordata; class Lepidosauria; order Squamata; family Lacertidae; genus Darevskia; species Darevskia nairensis. Next base: position 136,855 of record JAWWNI010001521.1, read on the forward strand.
AGTCTCTGCACTGCTTTAAAAACAAAACAAAACCAGGGTTCCCCCCACCCCCCAAAGCTCCTTTACGATGTCTGTGATCGTGACCTCTGCGTTTCTGGATCTGCTTTGAAACTTTCCCAAAGCTCATGTGCTTGTGTGTGTGTGTGTGTGTTTTGCGCACACAAGATCGCAAAAGTGGCAGTGCTAAATAGACACACTTATTAGGGAGTAAGCCCCATAGAACATAGTGTACATAATAAGTACACACAGGATTGTGCTGCTAGCCTCTGTTCACCATCCTGAATGTTCACCTCTCTGAACTCACTTGAACCACTTTTACAGATCTGGCGAATGACCAAAATAATGAAAATAAAAAATGTTTAAAGGGCAAAAATTCTGATTCTATCGGCTGGCACCAACCCCCCATCCCCAATAATAATAATAATACTAATAATACTAATAATATAATTCTATTTGTACCCCACCCCTCTGACTGGGTTGCAACTCACTTTCTGAGGAATAAACATTGAGTACACTGGGACTTCCATTTGCTAAAACATACATCAGATTGTGCTAAATGTTAGGGTTTTCTTTTAGAAAATCATTCTTATTGAGTTTCAGAACAAACTCAATAATATACTGAAAAAGCCATACTGCATTTGGGGTGTGTGTGTGGGAGGGGGGGAATCAGTCCTCCTCCTAAATGAGAGTTTTGTAAAAACAACAACCCTGTTTTTATAAGCATCCCTTGAAAGATATTTGATTTTTCATTATTATACTGAATGCATTTTAAGTCTGCAAATACATACATGCATATATCAATGCTGCTGAAGACCGAACACATCTACGTTAAATGATTATGGGTTTTATTCAATGCTATCCCTACCCAGAGGAGCCCTATTGAAATTAATGGGCGTGACTCCTTCAGGTCCATTAATTTCAATGATTCTGCTCAACATAGAACTTAGTTGGATACAGCCCAGTGAGAACATGTTAGAATTCAGCTAAGGTTTTTTTGGGGGGGGGCAGTATACGCTTTGATATGAGAAGAAGGCTATCGGGAGAGATTTCCTCTCACCAAATTACCTGTTTTCAGACTCCATTTCTAGAGATGTTTCTTCCTCTCCACCCCACCCCGTTTCTTCTGGAGTAATGAATTGCGTTGTCTTATGTCTTTAAAAGCAAGGAAAGAGTCTTAGAAACGTAGAGTTGAAAGGGACCACAAGGGTCATCTAGTCCAACCCACCAACGTATGACTTGAACCCACAACCCTGAGATTAAATGTCTCATGGTCTACCAACTGGGCCAGATGTAATTCAGCAGCCACCAGTGGCTGACCCCGCTGAACAAGAAAGTGTTAATAATTGTACTAATTGTACTGACATTTGTAATGTGAAATTGATTATGATAATTAGGGATATACAATAGTTGGATAAAGCATAAGATGCAGAAAACTTAAACTTTAAATATAAGAACTTATGGGAGGGAGGGGAGGGAGTCTGAAAGTTCAGAGAACCTTGTAATTTAATGTTTGAATTGGTTAGAGTTAAAGTGTATAAAAATGTGAAAACCTGATTAAAAATTTATAATAAATAAATTAAAATAAATAAATTTCCCCAGAACTCAAAAAGAAAAAGGGAAAGTGTTACTAATTCCAATGACACAACTAGGAAGTTTCCTACATAATATACATGAATCATTCATCCCGAATAAGAGAAATAACTTTTGCAACTGGTACTCTAACTAAACCCAGATAGATAGATAGATAGATAGATAGATAGATAGATAGATAGATGATAGGTAGGGAGATAGATGATAGGTAGGTATAGATAGATAGATAGATAGATAGATAGATAGATAGATGATAGATAGATAGATAGATGACAGGTAGATAGATAGATGATAGGTAGGTAGGTAGGTAGGTAGGTAGGTAGGTAGGTAGGTAGGTAGGTAGGTATAGATAGATAGATAGATAGATAGATAGATATAGATGGATGATAGGTAGGTAGGTATAGATAGATAGATAGATAGATAGATAGATAGATAGATAGACGGGCTGGTGAAGTTCTAAACAGATCCTAAGTTAGCTACGCCTATAAATTTCAATGGATAGGACTAGCATGCAATACAACCCAAAATCTCCCTCTGTGTGTCTTGCAACCCACACCCCCTCGGTTGCCTCCTTGCTTATCCACCTTCCTGTCAATCTCCGATAGCAATGAGCTGACAATGTATTCCTTTCCCCACTGGGCAAGCTGAAAACTATAGTGCTAATCAGGAAAAGCAAATTCACACATCTAAAAAGACATTGTGCTACAGGAATAGCAACATCTCTCTACAAGAGCTGGCAATGATAATTTCCCCTCCGAGTATTATATTTGGAAAGTGCCTTCAATTACCACCTTAATGTCTCGCTGGCTGGCTTGATGTGGCGGACTAGAATAGCACGCATCTTTTAGGAGCATGAATCCTAGAGGGAAATGTACTGGCAGAGTAGCACCTAAGAGTGTCGATTTCCGACCTGTTAAAGCAGCCGAGAGTGTGATCACAGGAAAGCTGCAAGGCTGTGTGTGTTTCAGAAACCTTCTTTGTTCTGATGGCAGACGCCTGCTTTGTAAAAACAGCGCAAGCGAAGAATCTATTTTTTGCCGCCTGTTCTTAAAAAGATCTGTGGCGGCTTTATTTACCAGCATATATTGAGACCTGACAATTTTTAGGGAAATGGTCCATACCGAGAGGTTGGGGGTTGGAGTTCTTACAACCAAAGTCCGAGTGCATGGGGATTGGGCAGCTAATGGCCTCCTCAGACTGGAAATCTGGGCACAGAAACATCACTCATACCTTCATAGCTCCAAAGCCCACATATTTGAATTGTCCATGGAAAATGGTATTGTCAAATCCTATAAAAATAGCTCACCCACCCCCATTGCTACTTCAGCAAATCTGCAGCCTGGACGCTAAACTAATATTTGCCTCTCCCAGGAAGTTGGAACCCCTCTATCTAATTATTAATAATCATGCTCACATGTCTTGCCCATCCTCTGAGAAACTCAGGGCATCGCTACAGGTAAAGTTATCCTCACATTCACCCTGTGAAATGGGCTAGACCAGGGGTCAACAAACTAAGGCCCAGGGGCCAGATGCGGCCCAATCGCCTTCTAAATCCGGCCCACGGGCGGTCCAGGAATCAGCATGTTTTTACATGAGTAGAATGTGTCCTTTTATTTAAAATGCATCTCTGGGTTATTTGTGGGGCATAGGAATTCGTTCATATTTTTTTTCCAAAATATAGTCCGCCCCCCCACAAGGTCTGAGGGACAGTGGACCGGCCCCCTGCTGAAAAAGTTTGCTGACCCCTGGGCTAGACTGAGAGACTATTGCTGGCCCCAAGTTGCCTAGCAAGAGCTTCATGGCCAAGTGGGCATTTGTATCCTGGTTTCCCAGGTTTCAGCCTGAACTGTTACCATACCACACCTGAGCAATGGAGGGAAGAGGCTGCCCAAGGGATTGGTCCAAGATCACCCAGTGTGCTTCAGAGCTCAGTGGGAATTTGAATCCAGCTGCAAAACTAGCCACACTACCTTTCTAAGCCCATGGGCACTGAAAGATGCCCATGAGCTCTGAAAGATGTTCTCCCTTATACAAGGCACTGTTATCCTCTGGAGGAGCGAGCAGAAGTTAGCACATCAAACCATGGGTCTCTCCAGCTCAGTATTGTCTACACCAGGGATGGGGAAGCTGTGGCCCTCCAGATGCTATTGGACTACAGCTCCCATCATCCTTGACCACTGGCCATGCTGACTGTGGCTGGCTGGTTGGAGTCCGCAACATCTGGAAGCTACTGTGTTGTCTATCCTTGGTGTGGACCAGTATTCTTCAGCTTTGGGTCTCCAGGTGTTCTTAGACTACAACTCCCATCACCCCCGGTCATCTTAGCCAATGGTGATGGATGATGGGAGCTGTAGTCCAACAGCATCTCAGGACCCTAGATCGAAGAACGCTGCTGTAGACAACACTGAGACAGATGGACAGCTTCTCCCAACAGGAAAGATGCCAGCTTCTCCTTTACTTCGGGCAGCAAAATGCCTTCAACCAGTTCTAATAATAATAATAATTTATTATTTGTACCCCGCCCATCTGGCCGGGTCTCCCCAGCCACTCTGGGCAGCTTCCAACAAATATCAAAATACATTAAAATAGGTATGGGTCCTAAAGCCCATTGCCTTTTAAAACTGAATGTTATTAAGATGCAGGGGTTAAAATATCATTCCAAGGGTGTGTCTACATCATGAGCTGTTTGCTCAATATTCATTCTGATTTGTTTGCAGGGAGATTAAATGGCATTGGTTAATTTATTGAACCTTCATTATGATTTGTTTGCGGGAACGGTATGCAACGTTGAACCAAGCGGGTGTTAAATTACTCCACCCCAAAGGAGGGATGGCTTTTGAAAGTTATGGACTATGCAGAAATGGCAAAGCTGACGGCAATATTAAGAGATCAAAATGATGAACTTTTTATAGAACAACGGAGGCCTTTTTTGGACTATTTGGAAAAGCATGAAACAAACGACATCGCAGGCAGGATTCGAGATAGGAGCAGCGAAAGGAAAATGCTAAAGTATTAGAGGGATTTTGGTAATGCACGAGAATTTGATCTATAACGCAGTAGAAGAGTTTGAATGAAAAGACTGCGGAAGTGTGGGTGGGAAGACATGAAACAATGTAACTATTTAATCTGAGGTTAATTTGTAAAAAATTGGAAATTCAATAAAAATGATATTGGGGGGGGGGAAATTAAATTACTCCACCCTACACGTTCCGCTGCCTTTTCTCATCACTCGTCTTACTGCAAAAGGTCTGAACTTTTGGGGAAGGAGGCTTGTCACACAACACTACAATTTAATCTTACAGTACCCTTGGCAGGTAGGTTAAGCTCAGAGCAGGCAGCCTGAGTTCACCCATCACATGTCAGGACTGGCAGAGATTTGAACTTGAGATTTCCTAAAACGAAATCCAGCTGCTCGGTTTGGGAGATAGTTGTGATTGTTGTTCTTCAGTCATTCAGTCGTGTCCGACTCTTCGTGACCCCATGGACCAGAGCACGCCAGGCACGCCTATCCTTCACTGCCTCTCGCAGTTTGGCCAAACTCATGTTAGTAGCTTCGAGAACACTGTCCAACCATCTCATCCTCTGTCGTCCCCTTCTCCTTGTGCCCTCAAATCTTTCCCAACATCAGGGTCTTTTCGAGGGAGTCTTCTCTTCTCATGAGGTGGCCAAAGTACTGGAGCCTCAACTTCAGGATCTGTCCTTCTAGTGAGCACTCAGGACTGATTTCTTTAAGAATGGATAGGTTTGATCTTCTTGCAGTCCATGGGACTCTCAAGAGTCTCCTCCAGCACCATAATTCAAAAGCATCAATTCTTTGGCGATCAGCCTTCTTTATGGTCCAGCTCTCACTTCCGTACATTACTACTGGGAAAACCATAGCTTTAACTATACGGACCTTTGTTGGCAAGGTGATGTCTTTGCTTTTTAAGATGCTGTCTAGGTTTGTCATTGCTTTTCTCCCAAGAAGCAGGCGTCTTCTAATTTCGTGACTGCTGTCACCATCTGCAGTGATCATGGAACCCAAGAAAGTAAAATCTCTCACTGCCTCAGTGGCAAATCGCTGTTGTGCCTTTAGCAGCCTCTCCTTCTCCAGAAGCCAGAAAGCAAAGCTGTTCACAGCACAGAGGCAAATATCAATCAATTGCCAATGGTTGCAGATCAAGCTGCACAAGAGCAGAGGTTGGTAAAAAAAAAAAAGTTGACAAGTCTGTCAACAAGGGAAAGGTGGAATCCTGCACATTCTTTAAAATATATATATTGTTGCCTGTATTTGATAGTTGAGTTTTGTGAGCCCCCTGGTTTGCAAACTAAATTAGGACTTGAGTTCGAATCTCTCCTCTGCCAAGAGCTTCACTCTACAGCTTTAGGAAGGCACCAACTCAACCCCAGGTCCGCTGCGCCATCTAATTAAAAGACTCTGTGGTAAAAGAGATGAAATAAAGCAGATTTGGGGCTCCGAAGCCTTGCTCAGCACAACACCTTTGCCCTACATTGCCATGTATCTCCCTATATACATAAAAACGTAATGCTGTCATCACACAGCCCCCATGGGGTGATTTCTAATCATCTATATGCAGGTAATGGACTTATTCTCGGAGTATGGATCCTTTTTTAAAAATGTAAAAACAGCACCACCCACTCAGAATTAGGGCAGCAGGCTCAGGTTTTGAGGAATTGCAGTTTTAAGGGGGAAGAAGTCCTAATTGGGGAGGGGGCACTGAACAGCCCATTGGGGACTGAGCATGCTCAGTAGGCATGGACTGTTGGAGAGAAACCCAGAAGGGTGGAGGAGGAATGGAGTAACCTGGAAAATGGCATGGCTGGCTGGAAACATGCGCAGGGCATTCTATGCTACAACATTTTGTTGCAGTTCTCATTTGTTTACATCTCTTTCCAGCTTTTGCAGGGAATTCAGGGTTGCCAACTTCTCCCTCCCCAACTTGGGCTATGAATGGTTGCATAACAACAAGCAGGGAGATCCTGCAGAGGGGTTGCTTTTTCCGGTCAGAAGATGTCATGCTTGGGGAAGCTTCCTCTGCTGCTTTGCGTTTTGCTTTTGTGTTAAATAGTGCGCCGCAGCTGTTGGAGGCACAGGAAGCTCTCCCGATAAACAGGGGTGGGAACTTGAATGAGTTCTTCTTGTTTGGCTGGCAGGTGGGCTGTGCTGGATGTGATGAGGGTGCTTCTCTAACTTTGGGAGGAAGGCAAGTGGCTAGGAAATGGGCTTCTCTTAAACTTGGTCTGGTGGGTGGTGACAGTTCTCTGCTTCTCTCTGGGGCAGGGGGCTTCAAGATGTGGTGAGAAAGCCAGCCCTGCTACATTTCTGGAGCCTCCTGTTCATTCAGCCGAGTTGGACTCTGGTTGTGTGCTCTAAGTCCTGCCCTGACAGCACCCCAGTCTAGGAGGGTCAAATGATCACCATGCTTCCTTGAACATTCGGGGCACAAGGACCCAGGGCAATTGGGAAGGGGCCCAAATTTGGCTTCCCCTGGAATGACCTCCTGGCTAAGCCTCGGTTTATCATCCTGTTCAAGAGAGAGGGTGAATTTTTTGCACCTGTAGCCGCAGATTCTAATCTCAGCTGAAGCAAGACTGCCTCTTGGCGTAGATTCCACTTGTGGTCTGGAATATGTGGGTTAATAGAGCCAGTCTACCTTACAGGGACGCGGGTGGCGCTGTGGGTTAAACCACAGAGCCTAGGGCTTGCCGATCAGAAGGTCGGCGGTTCGAATCCCCGCGACGGGGTGAGCTCCCGTTGCTTGGTCCCAGCATCTGCCAACCTAGCAGTTCAAAAGCATGTCAAAGTGCAAGTAGATAAATAGGTACTGCTCTGGCGGGAAGGTAAACGGCGTTTCTGTGCGCTGCTCTGGTTCGCCAGAAGCAGTTTAGTCATGCTGGCCACATGACCCAGAAGCTGTCTGCGGACAAACACCATCTCCCTCGGCCTATAGAGCGAGATGAGCGCCGCAACCCCAGAGTCGTCCACGACTGGACCTAACGGTCAGGGGTCCCTTTGCCTTTACCTTACAGGGTTGTTGTTAAGGCTTTTGAAATAGTGAATTGGAGAACACTTAGGAGAAGCATGCTCAACTGGAGAGAGAGACAGGGAGGAAAGGTGAGAGGACTTTGGGGAGACATGAAGCTGCTTTGCAGTGCCTTCCCATACATGTCTGCTCAGAAGTAGGGATGGATTTTGTCTGAACATCTCGATGCCGAGCTTCACTGCACAGATTTTCTTAAAATTCTCATTTCGCTCCTTGATCTCGCTGACAAGCAAGTTATTCCCCCAACCCCTGGTTCTGCTAAAAAATATGAACGATTCTAGCATATGGTATGTGTTATTATCTGTGATATTATACACATATGAATATAGATTCCAGGTTTCCTAAAGTAAGCAGTAGGTGAACAGGTACTTACAACAATGCACATAACTGTATAAAATACAGTTCGGTATTTTATTACTTATAAAATCATGATGTAGAACTATAGGGCAGCATGGGTGTGACTCTTCCCTGTGTATTATGTGTGTCCTAGTCATGAGCTGCTAGGATATAAGCAGGCAGATGATGCAAAAGATGGTTTGATGTGGGCAAAGCTTGACTGAGATGGAATATGTGTATAAATCCATTTACAATTGATTTCTCTTCCATCTCTACTCAATAGTAGACCCTACTGATGTCAACACAGCTTATTCCTGGGTAAGCGTGTTGCAGGCCGGCAGACATCTGTTTGTGTATTTGTCTGCTTTGCAAGGTTCTGGAATCACTGTATGTGAATAAGAAGATAATAAAGTTTAATTTTGCTAGCAGTTTGGAGTTGATGCAATCTGAAGTGATTTGTGGCATGAGCTTTTTTGTTGAAGGGTTTTTTTATTATTATTCTCATTCGTTCTGGTGTTCTGTTTCTATTCCTGAAGCTCAGGTGTGAGCCTCATTGCTTATCTCTCTATACTATATTTGCACTAGTCAGTCACCATCACGCTGTCTTCATTGCCTACTTCCCAAAGTCTAAAGGTAGGGGTGGGGGAAGAGGGAGGGGACAGGAAGGTAAAGGAGGGAACATGTCTATAGTAAATAACTTGGAGGCAGGAGGGTTAAGGGAAAGCCTGGCAGGGGAAAGAAGGTCTCTCTGTGTGTCAGTTTCCCCACAGAGTTCTCTTCAGCCACCATCTATGGACTCACAGCTGCCCCTCTGCCTCCACACTTACTTATTTACTTCATGAAATTTAATGCCACTGACTGGTTGGTTGCAGAGGAACAGTGGGATGAAGAAGGCCTCAGAGCCCCGGGGGTTGTGGTGGGATGACCATGAATGGTCAGAGGGAGAAGAGGGAACAGACTGGGGAGGAGGTGTTGGAAGCTGAAGAGATAACAAGGCTTAAAGGTAAAGGTAAAGGTAACATTAGCTTCAGTCGCGGACGACTCTGGGGTTGCGGCGCTCATCTCGCTCTATAGGCCGAGGGAGCCGGCGTTTGTCTGCAGACAGCTTCCGGGTCATGTGGCCAGCATGTATAAGCCGCTTCTGGCGAACCAGAGCAGCGCACGGAAACGCCGTTTACCTTCCCGCCGGAGCGGTACCTATTTATCTACTTGCACTTTGTGCTTTCGACCTGCTAGGTTGGCAGGAGCAGGAACCAAGCAATGGGAGCTCACCCCGTCACGGGGATTCGAACCGCCAACCTTCTGATCGGCAAGCCCTAGGCTCTGTGGTTTAGACCACAGCGCCACCCGCGTCCCTATAACAAGGCTTAGGACTCAGCTATACAGCTGAAAATAAAACATTTTAAGTGCAATATACAAATGTGACAAAAGATGGCGACAGCGAGCTATGGCAAATTCAATGCCTATTTCAAAATGTTTTTTTTTTAAGCATTTTTTAAATATATCTGTGTAGATTCCACCTCAGTGAGCTGGGAGAGTCTGTGGCAGAGAGAAGTCCAGACTCAGAGGCAGAAGCTGAAGCAGGAGAGGAGGGAGGCCAAGAGGCAGAGATGGGTTAGGCTTGTGAAGAGTCACGGGTTTCTCCCCCTCCTGCTGTGACAAGCTCCCTTCTCCCAGGTCTGCCAAAAAACAGAAGAGGCATGAAAGAGGCAGAAAATAAGTTAGTTCCATGCAGGTTCAGTCACAGATTCCCTGGAGAGGAAGGTAGCAGAGGGGGGCAGTCACAGGGTGACCGGAGAGGGGAGGGGCAGCCCGGGCTTTGCCCCTGCGAACTCTGTGCCACTACACAGCGAATGCCGTGGCTGAATATGACCTCCCTTCCCCACCTCCCATCCCAAGGAAGGAAGGGGGAAATATGGTAAAGAATTTGGGGGTGGGGGGCAGGGAAGAAAACACAAAACTTCCCCTCAGGAAGGCTGCATTTATAAAGCAGCCTTTGAGGATCTCCCAGTCTCGCCGTGGCAAACTTTCAAAGGTTACCGTGTACTACATGGGGATATTGAGTTACTCCAATTCCTCAAGGCGGGTGGCACCTGACAGGACAGACTCTAGCTAGGAGACCTGAGAGCCAACCACGTGATATGGCCTCTTGCTAGCTGGCTCTCAGCCCACCCTCAAACCACATTCAGGCAAAGGCTACACAATTTTCTGCCTTGTCATTTGTGAAGCTGCTGGACACGTTCTTATTCAGGCCAGCCTGCCCAGTTGCTTAGAAAGCTTTGTTATAAGAATTCGAAGGTCCCAGATAGAAATGAAACGTTCGTAAATGTACAAGGCAAACGCATACATAAGTATATAAACCACATAGCCTGAAATAGTACGGGAGAGCAATCCTGAAGCCATTTTGACTTTCCCAAATTTACCTCAAATATTTCTCTGCAACGAGGAAGGAAATGGGAAAGCCTCCCATTGTCTTTTGCTTACGACTCCTGTCTTAAGGGCGTATTTGTGTATGTATAGGGTGAGCCTGTGACCTGGATTCAGGAACTAAAAGCATTAACCATCACAAAAGAATGGCCAGGCTGCCCAGGTAAAGCAACCAGTGACTACAAAATAAAACAAATTCCTTCCAGTAGCACCTTAGAGACCAACTAAGTTTGTTGTTGGTATGAGCTTTCATGTGCATGCACACTTCTTCAGTGACTATTAACAGATATTCTGGCAATCAGGATTTCTGCTGGAGACCGCCTCCTTCTGTGATGTATATATGATGTTTTTGGGGGGTGGTCTTGGGCTACAGGGTGGGGAATTTCAAAAGTCTACATAAGGGTTTGCGCACCATTGTTCGGGGTTCTCCTCCCTCCTGCATGTGGTGAGGACCCTGTTGCAACAGTTTAATAAAGATCAGGCTTACTAGCCACTTTGCTTCTCAATATACTCTGGTTAGCCTCTGTTTTTTTCTCCCACTGATAGGGAATCCACTTAAGGACTCTATACGGGCTCTTGGATAAGGGAAAAGGAGCAGTTTTTTCTTATAACAGTTTGCATGAGTTCTGATTTGTTTTAGTCTCTACTATTGCAGTTTTTACTTTTTGTATGTCTTGGATTTTGACTGTAGATTTTTTAAAAGCGATGATATTATCGTTTTATCTTTTTCCGCAAACCACTTTCCCTCCCCCCCCCATATCAATGAGAGGAGCGAGCCAGAAGTAAATCGCTCCGTGCAAGTTTGTGTTAACTCTGTATTAGCAAAAACAGGAGTGTCAGGCCTAATGAGCACAGCAACTCATCTCCAGCAGGTCTGGCCCTCATGAAGCGGTTGCAGAAACAGAAGGTCTCCACCTTCCCACAGCTCACCCCGTCGCGGGGATTCAAACCGCCGACCTTCTGATCGGCAAGCCCTAGGATCAGTCTATTTCCGGTCTGAGTCAATTTCACATCTGCTCATTCGTAAGAACATAGGAAGGGCTCTGCTGGATTAGACAACCCCATACAGCATCCGGTTCTCACCGTGGCCAACCAGATGTCTATGGAAAGCCCACAAGCGGTTGAGGGAGCTGGGTATGTTTAGCCTTGGAAAGATGAGACTGAGAGGAGATGTGATAGCCATCTTCAAATATCTCAAGGGCTGTCACATGGAAGAGGGAGCAAGCTTGTTTTCTCCTGCCCCGGAGGGTAGGAACTCGAACCGGTTGCTGTTATAGCCAAAAATCGGTGTGAAATCCACATCTTTTCATAATATTTGACATGGTGATATATCACAAATCACAATGTGTGTGTGCTATATAAAAAACTGTGATAGGGGGGAAACCGTAAAGCCAGCCATCGCTTCTCTAGTGATTCTTGCTGCCCCTGTTGCTCTGTACTGTAAGATAACAGTTGTAACCAAATAAAAGTTTGGAATCCAAAGGATAATTATGCACCGATGTGGATATTATTCTGGGAGCTGCAGATCACGGCAGTTTAAATTGCAATTTGCAGAAATCAGATTCCTCGAAAAGAAGAGTAAGTGCAATCTGATGAAGAGCTCCCCCCCCCCCCGACAGAGGTTTGACCTGGTGATCTGCTGTTGTGTTGTGGTTTCTATGCTCCCTGGTATTTATAGGAAGTTCTAGGAGGCGCTGCACCTTTTCTCTTTAAATTTGCTTGAATTGGATGAACTTTTAATCTGTTTTGCTGTTCAGTTGTTCTTTTCGTGTTTGATAATGTGAGACGTCTTGAGCCTTTAGAATGTATTCCTTTATTGCTTTCAATCTAGGTAGGCTGTTCTTCACCATAAATGGAGAAGTCAGCATATCAAAGGATGGCTGCGTTTCGGCTTGTGTATTGCTTCAGAAAGTACAAATTAGTCTGGTCTGCTTTTAGCTCAGTTGGTTAGAGCATGGCACTGATGACACTAAGGTTGCAGGTTTGATAGCAGGTTGCAGCTGAATATTCCTGCATCGCAGGGGGTTGGACTAGATGATGCTCAGGGTGCCTTCCATCTCTACAATTCAACGATTCTGCTGTTTGTTTCAGCGGCTGAATGGATGGCATTTCTGTACAGCTCGCTCCTTGTATATAGAAAACTATCGCCTCGGGGAGAAGGTTAAGCTACAGTACTTTCCCCTGGCCAAAGTGGTTGAGTTGGGGGTTGTTGTTTTTTTTGCTTTTTGCGCGGTCAGGCGGAGTCCCCCCAAACCCCGGGCAGCCCCTGAGGGAAATAACGACACGGGACAACGTTCTATGGGATTAAATTGGCCACAACTTTATTAAGATTCAGATGTAGGAAGACCTTGGCACAGGCATTGGGCGTTTATCCTTCCCAGCCCCCCAGTCGGGGTTCCGGGTAGTTTCAGGGTTATCCAGCATGTGTGGGGATTGGGCTAGCTCTGGAGAACATATGTTCAAGCAGATAGCCCGCCCCCCTGATCGCCACCGCTGGAGAGGGAGGGGCAATGACGACCTCTGGGCGTATGGCCAATGCCTACCCCTAGGACCCCTTTAATGGGAACCCTGATATCGCCGCCGCAATGGGGGCGGGGGTCACCACCCCACGCCCCCCCCATTTTAGGTAGATGACTAAAGGATTTCGCCCAAGGCCTGCAACCGCCAAAGTTGTGACGAATTGCTACGGGAAAGGCGAAACCTGCCAATGCAGGGAAAGTCCTTTCCGGCCCTTCAACAGCGACCTTGACGTAGCAGCGCCTGCGTGCCTGAGGAAAAGAAAAGGTTAACCTGCAAATTAAACGTTAATTGAGGGAGTGGTGGGTGGGGAAGCTCTGAAGCCAACAGTCGCTTCCCAGGTATGACTCAACTTCTATTGTGTGTACTGTATGTTCCCTCCTTCTACCTGGTCAATCCCCACAGCAACACCTCCCCAGCTGGGATTGGGCGGCTGCTGGAGTAGGCGGAGACCACAGGTATCCAACCTGGGAAGGTGGTGCCAGACCCAACTGCCAGGGGCTGTACTGTGATCCCAGGAGGCTACGCGCGACCACGCAAAATGCGCACCCCATTTGATGTGGGGAATGGTCATTTGTAAGGAGATCGCTGAGGGGCCAGAGATCAACCAGGATCTACCAGGAACACCCCACGATCTACCAGCAGATTGTGATCTGCCTGTTGGACATGCCTGATCTACACTGACTGGCAGCAGTTCTCAGGGTTTCAGAAAAGGTTCTCTCCCAGCTCCATCCAGGGAGGCTGGGATTGAACCCAGGACCTTCTGTACTCAAAGCAGATGGTCGACCACGGACCCATGGTCATTCGCTGTCAGAATCTCCCCATGTGTAGTCCGAAGTGGGATAGTCATGGGCCAGGACTGTGTCCTGTGCTGCTTTCGTCCAGCGGACGATGTGTCCATTTCCAATGTGGCAGGAAGGAAGAGTTGCACCGTGTATGCACACATGCACAGATTGGCCTCTGAGTTATTTCTGGCTCCCTGAACTAGAGGCCAAATGGTTGCCAGTGGATTGCGCTGAGTTCCTGCCTTCTCCTCCCCTCTGCCAGCACTTGTGGCTTGTAGGCGTTCTGCAAAACCGAAAGGGCTGCTGTAGTGTTGCAAGCAACGTCGGTATCAACTCCCAGGTCCTAGCCCTGGGATCTCCAATTAAAACCACAGAATCATAGAATGGAGAAGAGTTTGTTAAAACCCGTACAGCTGTTTTACAAACCGTAGGTTAAATAGATAAATCAGAATTATCCTGTGTAAATTCAAATGGAGGAAGTTGACGGGGTGGGAGATATTTTCCATAATACTATTTTTTAAAGAAGTGAGATAGGACTTTGTGCAATGTATTTTTGTCAAATGCTTCTCCCCCCACTCCACCCCCCAAAATTATTTGTCTCTGGTATCCATTGCTGCCTCCAAACAGACAAGAAGCTATTGGAAATTATTTAAGAGTTTGACCTTTGTGTGTAATACTTGGAACTAAGTAATAGGTTACTTGCATTGCGGAGCATTGGAGTAGAAGACCCCCTAGGAGAAGACTGGGAGGTGGAGGCGTTTGAGGCGGAAGAGGTAACAGGGCTTAGTGAGCGGGGGGAGTCTGTGGCAGAGAAAGTCCAGAATCAGAGAATAGAATAGAATAGAATAGAATAGAATAGAATAGAAAATTACTTGGCTGCTCCATCCACCCAGATAGGGCACTCCACGCAAAAACAAAACAACTACAAAAACACTGATTAAAACCATACAACATGATACAACATAACAGGTAAGATTAGATGACTTTCAAAGTCCAGGCTTCCCATTCAAGGCCGAGATCGCTCTGGAGAAGAAGCTGTTCCTAAGATGGCTTGTTCTTGTCATCATCGTCCTGTATCTCCGTCCCAACGGCAAGAGCTCAAAGAGACAGTGACCAGGATGCGATGGATCTTTCACTATGTCCAGTGCCTTTCTGTGGCACCTCGTGGCATAAATCTGCTCTAAGGTGGAGAGCGAGCAGCCAACAATGCTCTCTGCTGCCTTAACAACTCTGCACAACCCCATCCTGTCCTGGTAGTACAGCTTCCGTACCCCACACATAAGCCATAAGTGAGCACGCTCTCAATGGCACAGTGATAGAAGGCAAGCAGCAGCTTTTGTGGAAGATGGTTTCCACAGAGGCAGGAGAGGAGGGAGGCCAAGAAGCAGAAGTGAGTATGTGAAGAGACACAGGTTTCTCCCCCTCCTGCTGTGACAAGCTCCCCTCCCCCACTTGTCTCCCAGAACCAGAAGAGGCATGAAAAGGGCGGAGGAGAGTCTCTGAATAATCGGCTGTCAGGAGGTGGTGGCTTTCGGTCTCAGCAACTGATTTCCATGGAGGAAGACCATTGGGAATGAGCTGCTCTGCCCATTAGGCCTGGCACTCAACCAAGTCCGTGGAGATCATGGTTTTGCTAAGAAACTGTTCAAACTCCAACTTTGAACTGAGTGATTACTGACACTATAGTGACAGACTGGGAAAACCAGAAACGGAGAAAAACCGATATTGACAGAGGTTTGCCGAGTCCCTGCCCCTAAGTCAACGCAGCCGTTTCAGCTACAAGCTTTCCTCCCCGCCCCAATCTGGATTGTGGGGAAGGATATCTGCGCAACTGAATGCCTCAAAAATCCTGTAATTATTGTGTCATCCCCCACTTTCCCCCCCATACAAAAAAAAGAGAGCACATTGTCAAACACCCACCTCTAACAGGAGCCTTTTAATGCATTTTGGAGAAGCACCTGAGAATGTTCTGTGGCTTTTTGTGTGCATATTATCTTTCTCTCGTGTGTATATTTGTGGGAGCTTGTGGGCTGCGGAGTGAAGGATAATTTATGGCTCTGCTTGCTAAAGGAGTAACTGATTGGGCCAAATCAACCTTCTGCCACCTTGTTAAAAATCCTCCTAAAATTTAAATCCTTATAGGAGGGGGTGTTTGGTTTTCCCCTCCTTCCCTTCTCTGAAGGAGCGTCTCCACTCCCATTATTCAGCCCAGACACTGAGGTCCAGCGCCGAGGGCCTTCTGGCGGTTCCCTCACTGCGAGAAGCAAAGCTACAGGGAACCAGGCAGAGGGCCTTTTCGGTAGTGGCGCCCGCCCTGTGGAACGCCCTCCCAGCAGAGGTCAAAGAGATAAACAACTATCTGACATTCAGAAAATACCTGAAGGCAGCCCTGTTTAGGGAAGCTTTTAACCTGTGATATTTTAATGTATTTTAATATTTGTTGGAGGCCGCCCAGAGTGGCTGGGGGGACCCAGCCAGATGGGCGAGGTACAAATAATAAATTATTATTATTATTATTATTATTATTATTATTATTATTATTATTATCTTCTTTTGCGAGTGATTTGCTGAACCAGGTCTGAAAGCCTGGAGTGGGGTGAGCTGCAAAGAAAAGGCCTTGTGGAAGCAATGTCTTTTGCCACAGGCAGCATCTGCTAAAAAGGAGTGTCGTTGTGTAGTTGGAGGTGGTGAGGGGAGAGAGAAACCGGCCCCCCACTTAAGCATGAGATGCTCACTGCTGCTTCCAGCTGCAACTAATGGATCTGGGAGCTCAGTCACTTGGAAGAGTCATCCTTCAGAATGGACTCTCCCTGCCTCTTCTCTGCGGGGTTCTAAGTACTGCCTTTTGTTCCGTCTTTAGGGCATGTGGCCGATGAACTGGTCTGCTCCATTTAAAAAACAAACACACTAGGCTGAAAACCTTTCTCTTGTTGTGGGGGTGGGCCTCTCAGCCTCAGGTCCCAAGGAGTAGTCCTACCTAGGAAAGAGAAAACCCATCAGAAAAATAATCTCTTTTGTAAGAGAAATCGCAGGCGGCTTCCCATGGCAAAACCCGCAAGCCACAACTTTTATTTAGGACAGCTCGAAATGTCGCAAAATAGCGAGTTTTCTTTCTTTCCTTTTTTTGAAGTATTTTTATTTTGTTGTTCAGTTGCTCAGTCGTGTCCGACTCTTCGTGACCCCATGGACCAGAGCACGCCAGGCACGCCTATCCTTCACTGCCTCCCGCAGTTTGGCCAAACTCATGTTAGCAGCTTCGAGAACACTGTTCAACCATCTCATCCTCTGTCGTCCCCTTCTCATTGTGCCCTCCATCTTTCCCAACATCAGGGTCTTTTCTAGGGAGTCTTCTCTTCTCATGAGGTGGCCAAAGTACTGGAGCCTCAACTTCATGATCTGTCCTTCCAGTGAGCACTCAGGGCTGATTTCTTTAAGGATGGATAGGTTTGATCTTCTTGCAGTCCATGGGACTCTCAAGAGTCTCCTCCAGCACCATAATTCAAAAGCATCAATTCTTCGGCGATCAGCCTTCTTTATGGTCCAGCTCTCACTTCCGTACATTACTACTGGAAGACCATAGCTTTAACTATACGGACCTTTGTCGGCAAGGTGATGTCTTTGCTTTTTAAGATGCTGTCTAGGTTTGTCATTTTTATTATAGATTATTTTATTAAAGATAGATGACCCGGCCAAGCCTTGCTGTGGCTGATTTGGTGAAATGCAAAAGTAAGATACAGTATGAAAGAGAAAGCGTATATTTACTTACACCTTATCTCGTTGAAGTTTAGTCTATGTGTTCTCCGTTTGTCCCTCCCGTTTTTGTCTTCGTTTCTACAACTATTACTACTATTTTAGTCTATGAGGTTCTTTGTCCCAGTAGTGTTTGTGGGCAGTCTGTCTGTCGATTGGATGGTGGTAGTGACATCGGGAAAGGAGGAGGAGGAGGGATCAGAAAAAGGTGTGTTGTGTTGTGCTGTTTAACGTCCACTGGAGGGCGCTATTTTTTTTTTTTTGCAGAAAATAACATTTTTACCTTGGAAAGGTGTGGTATTTGTGCAATGTAAGTACATATGATCACTCCCATATGGGCATGGAATGTTGTGTGCAAATTTGAACGGAATCGATCAAGGGGTTACGGAGAAAGGCGATTGTTAACAAACATCCAACTTGAACGATTTTATATACGGTATATAGATTATTATTTTATTAAAGATTATTATTTTATTAAAGATTTTTATTAAAGATAGCAAGCTTTCAAGTCCTTCAGAGGTCCTCATCAGGCTGGGCGCTAAGCAAAGCAGTCGAGTAGGGGAGATAAACAGTGAAGCAGTTTTGCTGTTATAGCATTGGGTCACTAGTGGGGTCATCCACAAAGGTTCTCCACAGACAGGTTTATGAGGCTGGTGGGAGAGCTTTACTTTCTTCTTAGGTATGAAAAAAAGGGAGGCCAGGTTTCATCAAAGGTATTTTCCTTTATAACCCCAGTGGAATCTACACACATATAATTAAACACTGTGAAAATGCTTTTTAAAAAAAGTTTAAAAATATATATTGAATTTGCCATAAGCTCACCATCGCCATCTAGTGTCACATTTGTATAATACACTCAAAACACACTTAAAACGTTATATTTGCAGCTGTATCTCTCAGTCCCCCGTTTGCAACTCTTCTAAGTCCAGTTAGTCGTTCTGAGCTAGCTCTATCCCAAATATTATTGAGACACAGGTCTGTACTTTAAAGTGCTATGTCCGAGTGCTCCCCACTGTTTTCCCGATGAAAAACTGTTCTTTAACGCTGAATCGGAATAAACGGGTTTTCTGCAGATTGCCGTTTGTGCCGGTTCAGCAGTAAAGAGTGGGTTTTCACAGGGAAAGTGTTGGGGTGAAAAACAGAATGCTCAGAAACAAGGCTTTGAACTGCTGACCTGTGCCTAGAAGCACAGCACAAAAGGAAGTCTAGATGAGCCCAGTCTTACTAATGGAGTTGGGGGGAAATAGGGATAGGAATTAAACTCGGTTTGCAGTTAAAGGTGAAACTCCCTAGTTTGCACTTTCTGTAACGTTACGCAAACTGACGCGAAGCCAGCCTTCAAAATTTGCAGTTCTCCAAATTTTGTGGTCTAAACCACTGAGCCTCTTGGGCTTGCCGATCAGAAGGTTGGCGGTTCGAATCCCCATGATGGGGTGAGCTCCCGTTGCTCGGTCCCAGCTCCTGCCAACCTAGCAGTTCAAAAGCACGCCAAAAAAGTGCAAGTAGATAAACAGGTACCACTGCAGCGGGAAGGTAAAAGTGTTTCCGTGCGCTGCTCTGGTTCGCCAGAAGCGGCTTAGTCCTGCTGGCCACGTGACCTGGAAAAACTGTCTGTGGACAAACGCCGACTCCCTCAGCCAGTAAAGCGAGATGAGCGCCGCAACCCCAGAGTCATTCGCGACTGGACTTAACTGTCAGGGGTCCTTTACCTTTACCTTCTCCAGCCAAGTAACACATGCCGCAGATGTGTGCCATAAAGTGTACATAAAAATGCATAAGGTAAAGGGACCCCTGACCATCAGGTCCAGTCGTGTCCGACTCTGGGGTTGCGTGCTCATCTCGCTCTATAGGCCGAGGGAGCCGGCGTTTGTCCGAAGACAGCCTCCGGGTCATGTGGCCAGCATGACAAAGCTGCTTCTGGCGAACCAGAGCAGCACACGGAAACGCCGTTTACCTTCCCGCTGGAGCGGTCCCTATTTATCTACCTGCACTTTAACGTGCTTTCGAACTGCTAGGTGGGCAGGAGCTGGGACCGAACAACGGGAGCTCACCCCGTTGCAGGGATTCAAACCGCTGACCTTCTGATCAGCAAGCCTGTGGTTTAACCCACAGCGCCACCTGGTCCCTATAAAAATGCATGCATCCGTCCAAACAATATTGCAGGAACGCATTACAATTCAGGGAAAATACATACTGAACGCGCATAAATGTGGGGTTGCCTGTACGGTTCGAAGTGACTTTTCCACAAGGAGAAAAGTCCAGCCGTCTCTTCGAAGGCCAACCCTTTTTGCTATCCTGTGAGGCAGAGGGATATGGCAAAACCACTTTGCCGGCTTTGATACGGCTGTGCGTGCAAGCTGTCCTCACAGCGCCATCCAATCTTGCTCGACTCCAGGGCTCACGACCCTCTGAGCACCGTGGGGAGTTGCTCTTTTTCTTCTCCCCCCTTCAACCTTTTAGCTAACGAGGTAACAAATGCCCGGGATATTTGTAGCGACCCTGGAGGAGCTGGAGTTGGAAGGTCAGCGTGGTTCCAGCAGAGGAGGCCTTGCACAGCTGAAGGGACCACCCGTCGCCAAGGAAACCAACTGCAACCTGTCAGTGGCAGATGCTCAGGCCGGCCTGCGTGGCTTTGTTCCCCGACGAAAGGGAAAGGCCTGCAATGGGGGAAAGAGTGCAAAGGAAACGAAACAAGGGAACCATAGAATTTTTGAAGGGTAGAGTTGGAAGGGGCCAGGAGGGTCACCTAGCCTAACGCCCTGCAATGCACGAATCTTTTGCCAAATGTAATTGTGATGATACGATATGTGGATGAGGGTGAATCCAGTCGTGTGTGTGTGCGCGCGCGATATATAATATTTGTTCCATTTTATAAAACATGCATTTTACTAATTCTCCTGTTTAAACGAGAAGCAGAAAAACGGAACCTTAATTGTCTGTTCTGACATTTGTGTCACCTCAAATACAGTTTTGGATTTTGGGGCTGATTTGTTTATTAGTTGCTTCATTTATATCCCAGCTTTTCTCCAAGGTGGCATCTCCCCCTTTCCATTTTATCCTCACAACCACCCTGTGAGGTAGATTAGGTTGAGGGCATACCCTCCAACATTCCTCAAATGAAAATAGGGGCATTTCTCATGCCTCTCAACTGACCGTCCTTGACCACCCCCCTCATTTTTTGTGTCCCCCACCCAACCCAGCCACGAAGCATTAATAATAATAATAATGCATTTCTTATGAGAAGAAGTGCAAATGGCACCGCCACTTAACCAACAGGACACACCGTTCTGAGAAAACCCCTTAAGCCCAATTTTATTTAATTTTATTCTTTGATCAATTTACAAAAAGAAAAACAAACACCAATAAATACATGTTAGAAAGGGGCAAGATTAGACACAGACACACAAGACTTTTTTTTAAAAAAGAAAAGAAAATCAAGACCCCTTGTGCTTCGTTCTGCTCCCCCTTTCTTCCCACTGAGGGCAGCCCTGCTCTCTGCCTGCCCCTCAGAGTCAGCACATCATGTAGGGCTGGGCCTCGGCAATGGAAGCCTCTCCTTCTCCTCTCCTGTTCTCCAGCAGCTGCTACAAGCTGCCCGAGAAAGGACGTTGTCAGCGTTGGCCAGGGAGAGGCAACGGAGAGCTGCTTCTTGGGGCAAACACCGGCTCATTTTGGTCCCTGAGATGTGCGGCGGTAGCACTGGCAGGGGAAATAGGGACATTCTGGGATCAAATCAGAAGCCAGGATGGCTTTCGTAATTCCGGGACTGTCCCTGGAGAATGAGTGCACTTGGAGGGTACAGAATCCTTCTTTTAAAGATTCAAAGAAAGCCAGTTCTCCGTTTCGCTGATTTGGGGAGAGGAGGACCTAGCAAAACATTAAATACTCAGCAGATTGGAACTGATCGTACTGGTGTTATGTAGCCTAATTGGGCAGGAGTTATTAGAACAGGAAGCTAATGCTACAAGATGTTAGGAGACTAGGAGCACACTCTCTCCCTCCACCCTCGCTGCCACCAACTGATCAATATTTGTTCCCTGAAAGGTATTTATTTCAAAGAACAGAAAGATCTCCGCCAGCAGAGCACTCAAGGGTCTGCATCGATAGGCTGTATCAAGAGTTAACTTCCTGTCCACATGATCAAAAGCTGAGGTCAGGTCTACAAAGGTCACACACATATTAGAGGCAAGGATTTTACATTGATCGCCGCCATACCTTGCCAATGTGTGATATTTTGTGCAGCCTGTTTCAGACATTGTGTTCTTTCCCCTCCTCTTCCTTCTTGCTGCTAACCTAGTGAAACTATTTCCCTCCAGCCTACCTCATCCGAACCTGAAATCATAAACCCTCCTGGCCTTTGCCCACTAACACACAGCTGGCGGAGGAAACTCCATCCCTCCTTGCCCGGTACCTCTTAATGGCTTCCTTGATGGATTAATGACTGGTTGCCATCAGCCTTTGTCCCTCCAGTGACCCACGTTCAGCTACCACTGCCAAGCTGGTTCGTTTGCATAAACTGAATTCCATGTTTGACACATTTTATTCAAGCTTCGATTAATTCTAACATTTACTAAATCCAGGAATTATGGGGAGGTTCTAGCACCCAGGAGTTTAGGGGATCCTTGTCATAGCTGTCAACTTTCGGATTTGAAAATAAGGGATTTTCCCCAAACTTTTGGATTTGAAAATAAGGGATGCCGCAAGGGCGGTGCAATGGCATCAACTAGCCTCGCCACCCTGCGCTCCAGAGGCTGCGCGCAAACGGGTGAGCGAAAGAGCGAGCGTGTAGACGGCAGGCAGGCTGGCTAGCTGGCTGGTTGGGCGTGAGGGTCTGGATGCACAAGGCATGCAAGCTCCACCCCCAGTCGGTCTCAGACTCCTTATTGGCAGCCGAGCAACGCAGCTGAGGAGCCTCCCTGGCCGGCAGGGAGGGAGAGGAGCTGCTTCCTTTTAAATCCAGGAAATTTAAGGGATATCAACAATCCGGGATAGCAGCGGGAAACGGCATTGGAATAAGGGAGTTTCCCGCCAAAAAAAGGGAGGGTTGACAGCTATGGTTAGAGAGTGGTGCTGATAACGCCAAGGTCACAGGTTCAATCCCCATACGGGACAGATGCAAATTCCTGAATTGCAGGGGGTTTGACGAGACGATGCTCAGGGTCCCTTCTGACTCTACAATTCTATGATTCTGGCTAACTTTCAGGACCACACCACCATCTCCAAAAAAACATACGGAGAGATGCAAATGAGCCCAGCTTGGCAGTGGCTAATAGACACAAAGGAAGTCCTTGGGAAGAGCTATCCATCTTCCTTCATTAAAAGGCATCCCGAGAGGAGAGCTAGATTAGCAGACGTGCTCAGGTATGCTGAGGAGAGACGATTTCATTGCTCACAATGAGAAGCCTCTAGGTAACGAGTTGCATCGCAACCAGCAACCAGCTTTTATTGTGAGTTATGTCTGGAGTGCCCATTGAATGAGCACATTTGCAGTGGTGTCAGAAGCTGAAGAGGTAACAGGGTTTAGTGAGCTGGGAGAGTCTGTGGCAGAGAGAAGACCAGAACCAGAAGCAGGAGAGGAGGGAGGTCCAGAGGCAGAGACGAGTCTGGCAGGTGAAGAGGTCCCCTCCACCTGGGTAGGTTGCCGGCCCCCGGGGTGAGGCAAGTGTTGCACCCCCTATGGTGAGCTTGGCAGGCAGGGTGGAGGCGATGCCCTCCCCTTCTTCTCCCTCTCTCTAGGCCAGCCCAGGGACGGGGCGCATGTGGTGGGTGTCCCTTCTCCAGCCACGAGGAGAAGGAGGCGCCATTGGCACCCCAGCCCTGAAGGCCTGGCTTGCCTTCCTGCAGCTCCAGCCTCAATGAGGGAGCCTGTAGTGCATAAATTTGCACCTAGGGCCATGGCCCTCCGTGCTACGCCTCTGATGTGCAGGGTCCGTCCTGCCGTGCCGCATCCTGGCAATGGGTTCCGTTACATGCTCTTTTGCAAACCGTTCCCTCCAGCTCAAGCTCCTGCGGTGAGGATGGGCCTCTGGCCAGTGTGGAAACTGCAAATTACATTTGCAATTGAGCAGCGAGTGATTTTAAATTGGAATCGGCAGGTTCGCTGCTACCTGCTGACAGCAACCATCTTGACAAAAGGCAGCTGATCTGAGGCTCTGCCAGGTTTCTGTGTCTCCTTGGCTTATTCAGATGGAGGGGCTCTGTCAGTTTGTGGAAGCAGTAAGCCATTTCCAGAGCCTGGATTACATTTAAGTCTCTCTGTGGGGTGTGTGTGTGTGTGTGTGTGTGTGTGTGTGTGTGTGTGCCTGCAATTTGCAGCACACCAACACCCTTTTTTCCAGAGGCTTTTGTGATGTATGCAAAAGCTGATCCACACATTTATTTACTTAGTTTTAAAGTATTTATATCCCGCCTTTCTGTCAATTTTCCACCCGGCACCCCGGGGGCAGATGGCAGTAAACGGTTTAAGAACACATTGCGTTGCAATAAAAACAACAACAAAATAGAAACTGGAGCCAATTAAAGAGCAAATAAGTGATGGATTTCACAGAATAACTGCTAAATAGATATTGTCAAAAGCTTGGGCATATCCAATGCGATGTTTTTAACCGTTATGGAAAAGATAGCAATGTAGGAGCATGATGGTTGGGACTGGGGAGTGTGTTCTGTTGATAGTCTGGGGGCCAATGCCGGGAAGGCCCTGACCTCTGAAGACACCCGTCTCACCTTTGGAGGTGGAAGCATCTGAGCCTATCCTACAGTCAACTCAATGATGTGAGACACCATTTAATGTTGCAGTCATCACTTGATGCTGCAAGCAAATGAGATGCATCTGGGATAGTCCATGAAACGCTTCTTTCATTTGAAAATAGATGTTGGGGCTGATTTGGGGGTGCTATGAAAGTTCTGCTTATTGCTTTTCCTCTATGATAGGGAGAGAGATTTTGTACCCCTTTGATTCCCATTTCAATACAATCTCATGTCATCTGCACTTCCCAAACCAATAAATGCGCCAGGGGAAAACATTCCTTGTCTCCCAGGTCTTTGGCTAATTAAGCAATCTATGACCTTTTAAATTGTTTGTGTGTTATTGTTTAGTTTGTTATTATGTATTTTTGCATTTTTATATTGTAAACGGCCCTATGTTCCTCGGATAAAGGGCGATATGGAAATGTTAATAATAATAATAATAAATGAACCAAAATGCAACTATCCTTCATACTTTTCTGAATTTTGCAATGCAGGCTCTGTACACATCATACATTTAAAGCACATCACTTTCCCCATAAAGCCCCATGAACTGCAGTTGGTTAAGGGTCCTGGGAACTATAGTTCTGTGAAGGGTAAACTACAGCTCCCAGGATGCTTTGCAGAAAAGCCACATGCTTTAAATATGCTTTACATTTATACTACACATGAAGGCACGGTTCTCCAACCATAAAATGTGCATGAGAGTGCAGATACTCAAGGAAAATGCACTCAAGAATGTGTATTTATTTATTATTCATTTATTACATACAGTTTGTATAACCACTCGAATGTAAAAAGAAAAAAGAAAAGAAAGCCTCACAGCGGTTTACAAAATGAGTGGAATTAATTAGTGAAAATTACACAGAAATGCATTGTATTAGGGAACGCTGCTTGCAGAAATGTGTCTCTCAAGCAAAATTGTGTCCAGCAATGTGGATGTTACGAGAAATGGGCACAAGAGTGATTACAAATTTTCATGCAAGCTCTTAAAAAGCCATTCACAAACCGATGTAGAAAGGGTGCAAGCTGGAATTAAGAAGGGAAGAATGAATCATTGAATTGTAGAGTTGGAGGGCACCACGAGGATCATCTAGTCCAACCAGTGAGAGCCAGTGTGGTGTAGTGGTTAAGAGCGGTGGACTCGTAATCTGGTGAACCGGGTTCGCTTCCCCGATCCTCCACATGCAGCTGCTGGGTGACCTTGGGCTAGTCGCACTTCTCTGAAGTCTCCCAGCCCCACTCACCTCACAGAGTGTTTGTTGTCGGGGAGGAAGGGAAAGGAGAATGTTAGCCGCTTTGAGACTCCTTCGGGTAGTGATAAAGCGGGATATCAAATCCAAACTCCTCTTCATCTCTTCTTCTTCTTCTTCTTCTTCTTCTTCAACCCTCTGCAATGCAGGTATTTTTTGCCCAATGTGGGGCTCGAACCCACAACCCTGAAATTAAGAGTCTCATGCTCTACCAACTGAATCACTGTATTCCTCATAAAAAAGGTAAAGGTAAAGGACCAGTCAAAGGCAGCTATGGGGTTGTGGCGCTCATCTCACTGAGGGAGCCAGTGCTTGTCTACAGACAGCTTTCTGGGTCATGTGGCCGGCAGGACTCAACCACTTCTGGCACAACGGGACACCATGAGAGAAACTAGAGCGCACAGAAACACCGTTTAGCTTCCTGCCACAATGGTACCTATTTATCTACTTGCACTGGCGTGCTTTTGAACTGCTAGGTTGGCAGGAGCTGGGGCAGAGCAATGGGAGCTCACTCTGTTGCGGGGATTCGAACCGCCGACCTTCCGATCGGCAAGCCCAAGAGGCTCAGTGGTTTAGACCACAGCACCACCCACGTCCCGTGTTCCTCATGGGCAAACTCGACCAATCAGTTCATTTTTAGTCTTTGATAGCTGTTTCACATGGAGAAGCCATTGCTTGATGGTGCTGTTGCAGAGAGAATGCAATATATATGTGACATAGTGGGAGGTAGGGATTCACGTCCCCATATAGCTTTTTTGTTATTTTAAGAGAGGTGGATCCTAAGCTAGTTGCATTTCCAACTCAATGTCCCCTCCCCCCCAGTCTAAGTGGGTCACTTAAAGTCACTTAAATAACAGCAATGTCACTTAAATAACACAGATGGTGTCCAGAAAGAAAACTCCTGATACCACTTAACTGGGCCAACTGAAGAAACTTGAGGAGAAAGGAACAGAGACGTTTTTGTCACTCTCTGGTCAGGCCTTGTACATAGCAGGGAGACATTCAACCAAACATACAGAGGAAAACTCCTTCAAAGCTACACACTCAAACAGAGAAGGTGCTGGTTCAGTGAGGATCCTGCAATGCTGCCTGGTTCCCATCTCCCCCTAGGCTAGTTGACCTGAGCATGAAGAGAAATAACCCTTAAGTTGCAAATGGAAATATCCCTGTCATTGCACTTTGAACAGCTGGATCCTTTGAAGAGGCAATCTTTGTGCTTGACTCTTTAAGCCCAGGGTGAGGGACCTTTTTCGGTCTGAGGACCGCATCCCAGAGTGGTTCAGCAATCAATTCCTTCTCCCAGGGAGGGGAATAGGGCTTTCTTAAGAACTCTCAACTCCCTTAACAAATTACAGTGCCCAGAATTCTTTTGCAGGAAGCCATGGCTGCTTATAGTGGAATGATGTGACTTTAAATGTATAGTGCAGAATGAATCTATGATCTTACTGTTACCTTCAGCTGAGCCTGACAGGGGTTAGGAAGAGGGAGTTGATATTATGGGATTGATATAAACTGGACAAATCGCACCATTCACATTCTAACTTGTTTATTTCCAACATATTCCAAGTTTGCTGGTGAAATTTTCCTCTTGATGACTAATTGCTTTTGCTCATTACCTTTCTCTCCCTCCAAGTTCATCCAAAACGGGGAGCGTTCAAAAGGAATTGAACGAGGAGACTAGTACATTTGATTGCTTGTTTCCCAAGCAATTTGGAACAATCAGAATTTCTTCACCATTTCCCCCTTTTAAATGTGTTTCAGGTGTACATCTTATATATGTACGGCCTCTGTACATATATAAGGGACCTCGCCGAATACCCTCACACTTGCCCCTCTTCCAAAGTTATTAGCCTCTGGGGACATGGTCCGGGGAGGGCTGCATTGATAGGAGTGAGGTCACATGCCTCCATGCAGTGCTGCACATGATGCTTGCAAATGAATTATGCAACGGCAGCGGTTAGTAACATTTGACATTATAGCAAGGAATCGACAGCAGCCAGAGAGCAGAGCGATGGATATGATGGGACTCTCGTTTCCATCTCCCCACCCTGCTCCACAGGGAAAGCGCTGTAGTTCAGTGTCAGAAGATCTGCTTTGCCTCTAGAAGGTCTCATTTTCATTCCCCAGCATCTCCCTGCCTGAATGAAGGATGTTTTCTCTCTTGTAGAGAGTTGGCTCCTTCTAGCCAAGTAAAACAGACCTGTAAAAAGTCCAGTGCACTTCCGTCTGTTGCACGGCTCTGCTTTTCAGCGTACTCACAGTCTGTTTATGCGCAGAGAAACGTTTTCAAACCACGCAGACGTTTGTGCTAGTGAAGACTCACAGCCTGTCGTCTTTTAAATCAGAACAGACAGCTTTATTACACAGAAAGAAATAAACAGCCAGGGCTGTCGAAAGACATCCCTGCAGACCTCCTCTCTCGCAGGAGAGTAGTCCTGAAGACATAAAGACATGGGAATTGTAACAGTACTATATAGATCACAAGCCCGGTTCCCTCCAGGAAGTGATCTCATCCCTGTGATGCTGGACGTATCTCTCGAGCTGTCAACACTGCCAGCTCAACTCCTAACACTGAACCCCTGGAGAGCTGCAGCCAGACGAGACTGACTTAGATGGACCAATGGTCTGATTTGATGGAAGGGAGACACCTATGTCCTTGTGTTCTGGGTGTTCCGGCTGGGTGCAAAGGTTTTTCTCTTGCATTTCAACAGCAATGCTGTTCCACAGAACAGGGGCAGCCACGCTACAAGGCCTGCTCTGAGTTACTGCAGAACAGACTTCCGAGATCTTTGGAACTAGCAGGAGAAACTCTTACACAGACTGCAGCGATCTACAAGGTGTACAAGGGATAAGGCAGATAGAGAGGTAGCTTTGCCCTACAAAATCAAAAGAGGCATCCCAATGAGAGGGAGCTGAGGTTACTTAACAACAACAACAACAACAACAACAACAACAACAACAACAACAGTTTTATTATTTATACCCTGCCCTGCCCATCTGACTGGGTTGCCCCAGCCGCTCTGGGCAGCTTAGAATCAAAACACAGCAAACGCCAAACATTAAAAACTTCCCGATACATCGCTGCCTTCAGATGTCTTTGGAAAATTGTGTAGTTGTTTATCTCCTTGACATCTGATGGGAGGGCGTTCCACAGGGAGGGCACCACTGCCGAGAAGGCCCTCTGCCTGGTTCCCTGTAGCTTCATAGAATCATAGAGTTGGAAGAGTCCACAAGGGCCATCCAGTCCAACCCCCTGCCAAGCAGGAAACACCACCAAAGCATTCCTGACAGGTGGCTGTCAAGCCTCTGCTTAAAGACCTCCAAAGAAGGAGACTCCACCACACTTCTTGGCAGCAAATTCCACTGTCGAACAGCTCTTACTGTCAGGAAGTTCTTCCTAATGTTTAGGTGGAATCTTCTTTCTTGTAGTTTGAATCCATTGCTCCGTGTCCGCTTCTCTGGAGCAGCAGAAAACAACCTTTCTCCCTCCTCTATATGACATCCTTTTATATATTTGAACATGGCTATCATATCACCCCTTAACCTTCTCTTCTCCAGGCTAAACATACCCAGCTCCCTAAGCCGTTCCTCATAAGGCATCGTTTCCAGGCCTTTGACCATTTTGGTTGCCCTCCTCTGGACACGTTCCAGCTTGTCAGTATCCTTCTTGAACTGTGGTGCCCAGAACTGGACACAGTATTCCAGGTCCAGCTTCACTTCTCTCCAGTAGGCCCTCGGAGCTGGACCTCAGCATCCTGGCTGAACGATGCAGGTGGAGGGATGGGAAGCCTGTGGCCCTCCATAAGTTGTTGGACTACAAGTCCCATAATCCCTGACTATTGGCAATCCTGTCCGGGGCCGATAAGAGTTAGAGTCCCACAGCATCCCGGGGACCACAGGTTTTCCACCCCATTGTGCTTTGCCCATCCTGCCCAATCCTAAAGAGGATTTGGGTGGATCCTGTTTTACAATAGCCACACCCACTCGCCAAGGGGGAAAGACATCATCACCATCATTTTTAATTTGTATGCCGTCTTTCTATCTTACAATCCTCAAGGCGGTTTACAAGCTGAAGAAACAAAAAATGTACATCTTATAACAATCTAATGCAATGCAAAAATGTGATAATAAAACATAACTTTAAAATAGGCAACCTACATCAAAAAAGTAACATTCAACAATCATTAGAATAGTATAAAATAATAATAGTAAAGGTAAAGGGACCCCTGACCATTAGGTCCAGTCGTGTCCGACTCTGGGGTTGCGGCGCTCATCTCGCTTTATTGGCCGAGGGAGCTGGCGTACAGCTTCCGGGTCATGTGGCCAGCATGACAAAGCCGCTTCTGGCGAACCAGAGCAGCGCACGGAAACGCCGTTTACCTTCCCGCCGGAGCGGTTCCTATTTATCTACTTGCACTTTGATGTCCTTTCGAACTGCTAGGTTGGCAGGAGCTGGGACCGAGCAACGGGAGCTCACCCCGTCGCAGGGATTCGAACCGCCGACCTTCTGATCAGCAAGCCCTAGGCTCTGTGGTTTAACCCACAGCGCCACCTGGGTCCCTAAAATAATAATATCAACATATAAAATAAATAATAATATCAACATATAAAAGTTAAACAGAAATCCACTCAACAGTTACAATATATAATATCTAGACTATAATCAATAAAACAACGGCAAGCCACAGTACATAAAATAATTGAGAAGCAGAGACTAGAGGGTGGGGCAAGGCAGGTAGAAAAAGGCCTTGCCTGATGGAGTCTCTCCCCTCCATAGTTCAGTGACCTCTTCTTTTCATGCAGGTGGGCGCCCCAGATTCAATACCTGACACCTCCAGGTACAACCAGGAGAGACCCCTGTGCAAAATCCTAGAGCAGCCTTTCTCAACCTCGGGTTGCTAGGTGCTGGACTGCAACTCCCATCATCCCTAGCTGGCAGGACCAGGGACCAGGGATGATGGGAGTTGTAGTTCACCAACATCTGGGGACCCAAGCTTGGGAAAGGCTGTTCTAGAGAGCTGCTCAAAATAAAAAAAAATTCCTTCCAGTAGCACCTTAGAGACCAACTAAGTTTGTTCTTGGTATGAGCTTTCGTGTGCATGCACACTTCTTCAGATACCTGAAGAATATCTGAATTCAGGATGGCCAATAGTCAGGGATTATGGGACTTGTAGTCCAACAACTTATGGAGGGCCACAGGCTTCCCATCCCTCCACCTGCATCGTTCAGCCAGGATGCTGAGGTCCAGCTCCGAGGGCCTACTGGTGGTTCCCTCACTGAAAGAAGTGAAGCTACAAGGAACCAGATATTCAGATATCTGAAGAAGTGTGCATGCACACGAAAGCTCATATCAAGAACAAACTTAGTTGGTCTCTAAGGTGCTACTGGAAAGATTTTTTAAATTTTGTTTTGACTATGACAGACCAACACGGCTATCTACCTGTAACTAGAGAGCTGCTGTCCATCTGTGTAGAAAATACTGAGCTAGCTGGACCCGTGGGTCTGACTCAGTAAAAGACAGCTTCCTCTCTGTTCCTAATAAGGCTGGATTTAGCTCCTGGCTATGTGCACAGCGAGAGAGATCTTTAGGGATCCGAAGCAGATTTTCGATGACATGTGATACCACTGTGGAGGAGTAGGGAAGAAATGCTCCTGGTTATTGCAAGAGGAACGATAACATCAAAAGGGGGGCCCTAGGCAGAGTCATATTCTCTCAGCTGCAATCCTTGCCTTGAGCTGTTTTTAAGGGTAACTCAAACAACGAAGTGTTTTCAACACTGAATATGCTGCCATAATTATTACTACTCATAATGTAAGGTACTGGGGGAAAGAGTTAAATCAAAATAAGAACCTTATATCAGCCGTTTTGCTGAGCAACATGCACCCAAAAAGGGTTTTGTTTTTCATCTGGGGGCAAGTTTATTATGATAGGGTTGTTTACCATGTCAATAGCCTTCCAGATGTTGATGGACTCCTAACAGCCCCAGCCAGCATGACCAAGGGTCAGGAATATATGGAGCTGTAGTTCTGCAACATTTGGATAGCCACAGGTCTTCCACCTTGAACTATGTGCAAAATAGTATGTAATTCTATCTCCTTTTGTTTTGGATTACAAGTCCCATCATCCCTGACCATGCTGGCTAGAAGTTTCAGTCCATCATATCTGGAGGGCACGATGTTCATTATCCCTGGTGTAAAGTTACTCTCTTAAACCAGGGGAAACTTTCTCGGACCGTGGGCCGCATTGCCACCTGAGCAACCTTACAGGGGCCACATGCCGGCGGTGGGTGGGGCCAGAGGCAAAAGTGAGCGGGGTCACAAATGTGAATGAAGCAACAAGAAGGCTTTGTTTGTGATGGATTAGCATAGAGCGAGTTGGGAAAGGATACAAAAATAAGCAGAAGCTGGATACTTCTTCCCTTTTCTTTGATGGGGTCCTTTCTTCACACTAGCGGTTTAAATGGTGACACTTCAGTGCAAGATAGTTTGCACGTCTAAGTGAAAGCTAAAGGTTGTATTCCAGCTGGCTGAGGAGCTTTTGTTAAAGCCAAGTGTGTTCTCCAAGTTGCCTCTGAATCATAGAATCATAGAACCATAGAGTTGGAAGAGACCACAAGGGCCATCCAGTCCAACCCCCTGCCAAGCAGGAACACCATCAAAGCATCCTGACAGGTGGCTGTCAAGCCTCTGCTTAAAGACCTCCAAAGAAGGAGACTCCACCACACTC
>JAWWNI010001522.1:0-101367 GCA_034642065.1 Darevskia nairensis
AAATACTGGCACAGGAGAAGCAGATGGTGCTGTCATCGGGGGGTGCAGCCCCAGCAGGGGTGGTCAGTCACCTAGATGATGAGTCGCAGAAGCTGGTGTAGATTAGTTGACACAGTTCAATCGGATGACTCTCCCTTTGCACATAAGGCCAATGACTCCAAAACTGCAACCGTGGATAGCCAAATGATGTAGGGTCCCCTTCCAACAAGGCTTCAATGGGGCCTGGAATGCATAAGCTTGATCACTGCACAGGGGTTCAAGCATGGGTCCACCTGTTCAGGGAGGAAAAACCTTGGGAGAGCAACTGCAAATAATTTCCAACATCCAAATCATAACTAATCATGGAGATGGGATATCATGTTTACATAAAGTACAGGTGGTTTGAGGTGAGAGTCTACAATACACCTTCAAACAGTCTAATTATTCTGGCCGGATCCCCTTCAGAAAGAAGGATTCTGGTTTTCTAATTCCAATCTGCGTCTGCAAACAGTATGGGTTGCACACTAAAGATGCATGCAGCAGCAGCAGCCCAACAAATCAGAGGTTGGGTTGCTCGGGGGGTTGCTCTTAGCAGAGAGACCATCAAAGGATATATTAAGCAATACAATCCCCTTCTCCAAAAAAAAAAAACCTTCTGTTTCTTTCTCCATCCATCCTCACCCTTGCACTGTGCCATGCCCTCAAAACAAAAAAAAAACAAAACCCCCTCCAGTCTCACGTGGGGTTTTTGGACTGCAACTTGTCCGCATCTAAGAAGGAAGTTCCTTCTTAATACTCCAATTCAATCAATCCTCCTCACTATCCTATCCTCACCCTCTCTCTCTCTCTCTCTCTCTCTCTCTCTCTCTCTCTCTCTCCTTCAGCCACTTTCTCTTTTCCCTTCACTTCTTTCCATCCATTTCCCCCTCTCTGTCCATTCCTCATCTTCACCTACCTATGCCCAAACTCTTCCATCACTAATTCCTCATCTCTTCCTTTCTTCTCTTTCTTTTCTTCCAGCCGCTTGATGTCAAACCTAGTTGTTGCTAATCAATTCTGCAAATACACTCTCTGTGGATCCACCTTTCTTCCCCCCTGCACATTGCCAACAACACATACTTTCTTATAGCACTCTATACAACTCTTCACACTTCACACTGAATCCAAAACAAAGCGCCATCTCCCTTCCTTCCAACTTTTTTTTCTTTCTTTCTGCCTCTCTGCACAGCTGGAGTTGCGTCACTTCCCCCTTTTTTTTTTTTCTTCGACTGTGTGGTGTCGAGTCTCTCTCAACCTCTCAAAGCCCCATGCCTGCCTGCAGTTCCTATTCTCACCACACTCCATCTCTCTTCCTCTCTACCCCTCCAGCCACCTTTCGCATTTCTTACTTTGTACTGTGTTTCTGTCTCCTGTACTGCTCACCTACCTCCACCTACTTACCTACCTACGCCCCTCGACCTCATTTTCATCATCATCATCATCCTCTGCTACCACTCCCCTTGTCTGTCTGCCACTGCCTATCAAGAAAACCACTAGCTTTCAGGCAACTTCTCTTCTTCACCACTATTCCGCTAACACTACTCCTATCTGTAAGCCCTGATCTCCCGTTCTTCCAATCACAGGATCAGAAACCCATCTAACACATCTGCCTCTGTGGGGGTGAACAAATGCTGGCTCCCTTCCCTTATTCTTTCTTTTTCCCTCTCCCCCTGTCTGTCTGTCCCCTTTTTTCCCTATCACAACTGTGACTTCTGTCCTCCCTCGGCACCTTGCTTAGCCAATTAAGACAGACTTAAAGCACGTATCAGACCAAAATACACACTGAGAAAGGAAAATTCCCTTAAAAAAAACCCAAGACTTCCAACATATCATGAAAATTATAAGGTCAGGGAAAGCTCCTAATTATTCTTGCAGCTATTAACTCAGCACATCCATCTTAAAATGCCATACGGATAAAGTAATACATACATAAACACATATCTCAGATATTTGAAGCAACATGAGAAGATACAATCCAAAAAGGGGGTTTACAATAAAACAGCACAGGCGCAACCCCATAAATCCCAATTAACAATCTCTTAATGAAGGCCAATCAGTTTTGCTGGAAAGAGACTTAACAGCTCACAGCTGCTCTCTTTCCTCTCAAGGTAGAGAAATTATCTTTGCCGTTAAAAAAATGAGGCCTCTCTTTCACTACTACTCCCCCCCACCAAGGCAGAAAGGGTTTTAACGAACACACACACAGACCAAGTTAAAAGGATTTTGGGAATTCAGGAAGAAACAATTGGGGAGAACTGTAGAAGCTTGCAAAAATACCCACTCTCAGAGGAAAATGAAAAAATAAGAAGAGGAGCTGAACCACCTTTTGGACCCCACAAATCAAAAATACCAACAAGCTGGGACATAATGCAGCGGAGGGCAACATTAAATCTGTTATTCTAGCCAAACT
This sequence comes from Darevskia nairensis, assembly GCA_034642065.1. Taxonomy (NCBI): domain Eukaryota; kingdom Metazoa; phylum Chordata; class Lepidosauria; order Squamata; family Lacertidae; genus Darevskia; species Darevskia nairensis. The sequence goes on from JAWWNI010001522.1 coordinate 2,429, forward strand.
TTCACAATAACAAACAAGTGACACATTAAAAGGATTCATAAATAGCTATTTCTTCCTAGAATGGTGAATTGCAAATATTTTCAGCCACAATTTCTTACTTCTTTCATTATTACCAAATACAATCAATAGTTTCAAAATCAATACTTTTAAAAGCCATACTTTGAATTAAACATTCCTCAAGAAAAACTTGGAAACCCAACACTTTTCAGGACCAAAGAGACTTTCCATAGGTGTCTTTGAAATGGAAAGCTAACACACTTCTTGACACAACACACACACACACACAACAAAACAAATAAACAAACAAGACACACTCACTTTTGCTGGAGTTTCACTACAGACTCCAATCCTTCTCTTCCCACACATGCACTTAAAAAAACCCCAACAACCTCCCAGCCTAATCTAATTTCCCAAGAGAACATGCTCTCTCTCTCTCTCACTGTGAGAGAGCAGCCTCTCTGCGGTCTGACACCGTGCTCTATCACTGCCGTGCCATGCCTACTGTTTTCCTACCCCCCTAATTCACCATCACCATATCATCAACCTTCAGGAATGTCACCTCCTAACACTCCTCCTTGCTGTGCGGCACAGGGCAGAGGCAACCAAATTATACCCTCCCGGGGCTGGAGTTTGATTGTAGGTAGTTCTGCTTGCCTCTGCTCTGCGCCCAATTTCAGCTTCTCAACCATAAGGGGTTTTTGGTTTTGTCAGGTTGGAAGTCTTTCTGCCTTTTAGTTTAAAGTCCCAATCATCCCCTTTGTTGGCATCCAATTGTCCAGAAAGCACTGCAAGGAGGGGTTGATTTGCTCCCCCCATATATATTTGGAACACTCTCACTCCTAGTAATTTTCCCACACACTCTTCACATGCCTTCCACCAATACGCACACCATTCATTAGAGTGTCCCCATACACCCGGTTTCCCTCCCTCTTTCTCCGAAGTTGGTGGCACGCTTTCGCTGCTCACTACCAACCGTGCTAACGGCAATTCTGCTCACGGCTAGCAACAATTTTTCCAGCGGTCACTCCCCGTACCGCTAGCAAAATTCCACCAGCGGCAATTCTGCTCTCTGCTAGCACTGTGACAGCCAGCGGCTCCCTTCGCTCACTGCTGGACCGGCGGCTTTTTGAACAGCACACGGCCGGTGGGTTGATCAGACCCCCTGTCCTTACTACTACTTCCCCTGGTTCCCTGGTTCCCCTGCAGCTGCTGTCCCTTTCTCTCGTCCTGCAGCGTCTCCACTCAAGCGCAGCGTGGGCAGTTCCTCCTACAAACTGGTAGAGGTGCGCACTTGAACTGCCAACCCTGAACAGAGCTGTTCGCTTTGCAGTGACGCCTCGAACCTTCATCCTCAGCCTTGGGGAACGCAAATCCCGGAGAGCCCCCAGTTACTGTAGCCTTATTGGGGTTTGCGTTGCTCCCAAGCTGGGAGGAAGGAGTAAAAACAACATCGAGGTTTGGTTCAAAAGAGAAAGGCTTTATTCTGCCCTCCGGAGAGGCAGAAGGTTCCGTCTGATCGTTCAAAACAGGAACAAAAATAATCAGTCCAGGCAAAACTTATATACCTTTCAGAGAGTACTCTCTCCCCCTCCTTCCTGCTTCCATGCATCACGAGATCCTGTAACCCATATAAGGAAATTACTTCCTGTGAACCTTGACTGGGCTCTGACACATCACGGGACATTAATCGTACGCAAGTCAGGTCCTTGGACTGTACTAATGAAGAGATCATCCTGTGCTCTTGTGCGTAACAATTACTCTTGCAACTGCTATCAGAATGTTTACGGTCTGTGGTCTAGGACTTGCAGTTTATCTTTTCCTCTGTTCTGAACAGCACAAGGCCCTGTGACGTAAGCCTTTGTTCCACTTGCCTTTTTGTTACTGGAGCAAAGGTTACTACTTTTGAGCTAGTAAAAAGCTCCTTTTGAAACTAACAGTTAGGTGTTGGCCTTTGGGTAGCTCCAGGTAACCCAGATTGGGTTACCTACCCCTTCAAAACAAATATTATTATTATTATTATTGTTATTATTATTATTATTATTATTACTCTGCTTTCCTTTGGACCACATCAGCAAGGCCGGGCTTTGTGTGTGTCTTGTTGTCTGGGCAGCCCAGGACCTCCATACACAATGCCCAGGCATGCGCTCTGGGGGGGGGCAGTGTGGTGTAGTGGTTAAGAGCGGGAGACTCGTAATCTGGGGAACCGGGTTCGCGTCTCCGCTCCTCCACATGCAGCTGCTGGGTGACCTTGGGCTAGTCACACTTCTCTGAAGTCTCTCAGCCCCACTCACCTCAGAGAGTGTTTGTTGTGGGGGAGGAAGCGAAAAGGAGATTGTGAGCCGCTTTGAGACTCCTTCGGGTAGTGATAAAGCGGGATATCAAATCCAAACTCCTCTTCTTCTTCACTTCAGCACTGCTAACACAGCAAAAACAATGTGGGAGGTAGTCGTTGTGAGTTGCCACAGCAGGTATTGTGATTCTCCAGCGGTTTGACCATGGGTAGGCAAACTAAGGCCTTCTAATGGCCTCCTAAATCCGGCCCGCGGACGGTCCGGGAATCAGCGTGTTTTTACATGAGTAGAATGTGCCGTTTTAGTTAAACTGCATCTCTGGGTTATTTGTGGGGCATAGGAATTCATTCATCCCCCCCCCAAAATAGTCCGGCCCCCCACAAGGTCTGAGGGACAGTGGACCGGCCCCCTGCTGAAAAAGTTTGCTGACCCCTGTGTTTGACTTTATCCCAGAGGTGCACTCCATTGTCTCTCATGTTTGAGTTGTTGTGAGTTTGGGGCGGGGGGGTTAGGCTGCATGTTTGAGTCCCTTCTAATTCCTGGATCCTCCGGGTGCAAGACTGCAGCCTTAGTACCTGCTGAAATTTTAGGCTTTTGAAGTGTCAGGCATAGCTCTAGTGGCTTTAGCCCAAACGTAGCAGAGTTTTCCTGCACAGCACAGAAGCTAGTTGAGGTGGAAATGACTAGTCGGCTAGACGCAGAATAACTATTTACAGGATTTATTAAAAGAAAATAAAACCAGCAGAGTTTCTGCATACAAAGCAAAACAAAACCTCACTGTCTCTCTCTCTCTCCAACCAAACGCAGCACTCCTACTCCTAACACCCCACACACAACAGCTGTGCTAGCATTCTTAATTAACAGAGTTCAGTGCTGGTCATTAACCAATCAGAGAGCTGTTATCAGGCCAGGCAGATCTTGGCTTTCTGCCAAGAGCAAATTGATACTGCCTTGAGTTAATTGTGTGAAGCAAGAATCTGTAAGTTTCTCAAGAACCTGTTGACAAAACCTGAACACCCCCTCACAGATTCTGCTGGACAATTAATATCAACTAACACCTGTGTAGGAACTTTTACAGTTTACTCATTTTTCCAGCAAACCTAAACCCTTGCACATCTGCTTGTTTTTTATCTTTGCCAATGGTTTTGTTAATACATCTGCCACATTTTCTTCACTTGATACATAGGTACATGTGATTACATTTTCTTGTACATTGCAACGCACATTTTGGTATTTTACAGCGATATGTTTGGAACGTGACTTGAAACCCTCTGTTTTACTTAAGGTTATACAAGCCTGATTATCAATGTAAACTTGTACTGGTTCTTCACAATTTACATTTAAATCTGCTAACAAACGTTTGAAATAAACCACCTCGTTGCATAACTCACTCAATGCGGCGTACTCGGATTCCGTTGACGATACACTTACAACATTCTGCTTGCGCGATCGCCAGCTGATTAAAGCTCCACCGAACATTATGACTAATCCTGTGACAGATTTTCTATCTGGCAAATTTCCCCAGTCACTGTCACAGTAGCAACTCAACGTTTCGTCCTCTGAAGAATTTAGTTGTAACATAAAACCAATAGTCTGTTTGAGGTATCTCAGAACTTGCTTTACCCCTTTCCAGGCATTTAGTGTGGGTTTTGAGACTAATCTACTTAGTATGCCTACTGCATAGCTAATATCAGGTCTGGACCATTGTGCTAGATACAATAGACTACCAATTACAGAATGATATACATCAGGATGTTCAAATACAGGACTCTCATCTGTATGAAGTGTTTTTATGAAACCTGGATCCATAGGCACCGCTGCCCCTTTGCAATCCTGCATCCTGTACATAGTCAGTAGCTGTTTGATTTTGTTCTGCTGACTAATTAGACAGCTGCCATCTTGGGCCCAGCACACTTCCAACCCTAGATATGTCCGAACAGGGCCTAAGTCCTTTACTTTGAACTTACTTGACAATTGCTTGGCAAACCTTTTAGTTTGTTTATCTGTTTTGCAAGCATACAATATGTCATCTACAAAAATCAGACAGAACTCTTGATTACTGCCTGTACCACGTACGTAAACACAATTGTCAGCTGTACTCTGCTTGAAGTTAAATGACACTAAAGCCTCATGGAAACACTTGTTCCAATATCTTGCAGCCTGTTTGAGACCATATAGAGCTTTATTTAATTTTAGCACTCTATTGGAACCTGTCTCATAACCAGGCGGTTCAGCTAGATACAGGTCTTCTGATAATGATGCATGTAAATATGCAGCCTGTATGTCAAAATGATTTAACTGGAGTTTTCTCTTTGCTCCAAGCGTTAGAATTAGCCTTACACTGTCCCCTTTAGCGGTAGGGGAAAAAATCTCATCATAATCTTTCCCAGGCCTTTGAGAATATCCCTGAGCCACTAAACGAGCTTTGTATTTGTACCCTCCTGTCACCAGCGGTTTAAGTTTGTACACCCACCTGCAGCCTACAATCTTTGCCCCCTCAGGCGCTGCTACTGGTGTAAAAACCTTGTGCTCATTCAGAGAGGACATCTCTTCCTCCATTGCCTGCTTCCAAAGCTCTGCCTCCTCTTTTGGTAACTTTAACACCTCCTGAAAAACTTTTGGGCTCTGCAGTTACACTAAACACATTTGCAGTATCTAGGAAAAAACGCTCTGGAGGCACTCCTTTGTTTTGTCTTTTAGATCTTCTGGGAGAAAGTTTTTCTTCTGACCCACTTTCTTCCTCAGAACTATGACTTCTCTTCTGTTGCTTAGCAACTGGTCTGTGGCTACTTGCACTTTCTTGAGAGCTCTTATCTGAACTTTCCTCCCCCTCAGACTCTGATTCTCTATGTTTACTTTCAGAGTCACGAAGCCCCTGGGAAGGTTCAAACCAAACCTCAGTATTTGCATGTAGTCTCTCCCAGCCACTATGTTCACAAAAACTGGCATTCCTGGAGATCACAATACCATTTGTCCCTTCAGCAAAACGAAAACCTTTTCCTAGCTCCTGGTAGCCCACAAACACTAACTGTTTGGTCTTAGGATCTCCCTTCTTTCTCATTTGTTTTGGAATTAATACCCAGGCCTTTGACCCAAAAACATGCAAGTGGTCAATTTTGGGTTTTTTTTGAAACAATTTGAAGTACGGAGTTGTCCCTATTGTTTGATGAAAAAGTCTGTTTTGGAGATAACACGCGGTGAGCATGCTCTCCCCCCAATAAGACATGGGCAAATCAGCATCATCAAGCATGGCGAACATCATCTCTTGAAGAGATCTGTGTTTTCGCTCCGCAATGCCGTTCTCTTCCGGGGAAAAAACGTTTGTTTTTCTATGTCCAATGCCACGTTTCTGTAACCAATCTCTAAAAGCATTTGACATAAATTCCCCACCTCTGTCTGTCTGAATCCTTTTGAGTTTAAGGGACAGAAACCTTTCCACGGATACCACCCAGCCTTTAAATTTAGTGAACACGTCACCCTTATTCTTCATGGGAAGAACCCAAGAGTAACGCGTCGCGTCATCAACAATTGTTAGCGAAAAACGCGATCCACCCCTGCTTACAGCAAATGGACCAACTACGTCCATGTGGACTAGCTGTAGCGGTGACTCACTAACTCTGTCACTCCTGGGGTAAGAGACTCTGTGGGTTTTAACCTTTTTACAAATATTACAGTCAAGGTACCTGTTACAACTCTTTAAATTGCACCCATCAGACAATTCAGACATTTTCAGTACACTCTTCCAGCCAGCATGCCCCAATTTCCTGTGCAATAAGTGCACACAGTTGTCATGTATAGCTTTGTTATTTACTGTAGGCTGAGATTTACTGACTATTGCTGCAACTTGAGATCCTCCTTTAAGCCAAAATAAGCCTCCCTCTGACTTAGCAGTGCCTAAAATCTCACCAGCCTTCTTAATCATGCAACTGTCTCCTTCAAAATGCACTTTAAACCCAGCTTTTAACAAACAATCTACAGACATCAAATTGCTCCTTAATGAAGGCACACAAAGTACATTTTTCAGGCATTCACGCAGACAAGGAACAAAAACTGCACCCCCCGAAATCACTTCGGAAGTACTTCCGTCTGCTAGAGCCACCTGGCTGCGCTGTGCCGAGTTCTTGGAAAGAAACAATTCATCTGAATTTACGATGTGCCGAGACGCTCCCGAATCGACCACCCAGACAGCTTGTTTCTCATCAGCAATCTTGACCTCGGCGGTCACCAGCTGAGCTGATTGTTTTCGTTTAAAGAATTTCTTTTTACGCTGCTGCTGCTGCTGCTGCTGCTGCTGCTGATCTCGTCTCTGCTCCTGCACCGGCCACTGAGACTTGACCAACTCTGGACATTGGCGTTTTAGATGCGCTGAAGATCCACAACGAAAACAACGTCTAACAGCAAACGCTGACTCCTCATCGGCACGCTGCTGCTGTTTCACCTCTGGTACGACATGAGAACTCCTTCCAAACCGCCCGCTTGTAGAAGCCTCTGCAGCCAACGACCTTTCTTGCTTCTTATGCCATTCTTCAATCAAACGCCCAGTAATGTAACTGACGGTTAAATCATCCTCTTGCATTGCTTCTAGAGACATGACAAGATTATCCCAGCTTTCAGGGAGAGAGCTCAGAATGATAGCCACCTTCTCCTGCTGGTCTAACGCACAGTCTCTTTCCTGAAGCGCAACAAACTTTAACTGCAAACTGTGTAGGTGTTCCTGCATTGTAACCCCAGGCTGTAACATTGCCTTGTACAATGCCTTGCGAATAAACAGCTTGGAAACCGCTGTCTCACGCACATGGAGTTCTTTAAGTGCTTGCCACACACCTCTAGCTGTCTTGATTCCCCTCACATACGGCAACTGGGAATCTTCCAGCCCCAAGACAATTGTGGCCCTTGCTCTTTGGTCTTTATCTAGGTCTTCATCATCAGGCTTCGCAGGAAACTTACTCACCACTTTCCAGAGATGATCCCTCTGCAGCACTGCCTGCATGCGTTCCGACCACAGCAAGTAATTTGAGTCATTCAGACGCTCAAAAGCCATCTGAACTGGTTGTAAGGCCATCTTGAGAGCGATGTCCCTGGAACCCGGAACCAGCTACTCACGGCCAGCGAGAGAGAACAGGAACCACATCACCCAGCACTCACACGCTGCAGCTGTTGTCCTTGCGTCCACTGCGTCACCAGCTTACGACAGTCAGGAACCAGCCAGTGTCCTTCCGCTGCACCAATGCCACAGGAACGACCACTTCTGGAACCAACACCATCACAACTCAGGCTGGCAGCACCTTGCCCATAACCTTTTAGGCTTTTGAAGTGTCAGGCATAGCTCTAGTGGCTTTAGCCCAAACGTAGCAGAGTTTTCCTGCACAGCACAGAAGCTAGTTGAGGTGGAAATGACTAGTCGGCTAGACGCAGAATAACTATTTACAGGATTTATTAAAAGAAAATAAAACCAGCAGAGTTTCTGCATACAAAGCAAAACAAAACCTCACTGTCTCTCTCTCTCTCCAACCAAACGCAGCACTCCTACTCCTAACACCCCACACACAACAGCTGTGCTAGCATTCTTAATTAACAGAGTTCAGTGCTGGTCATTAACCAATCAGAGAGCTGTTATCAGGCCAGGCAGATCTTGGCTTTCTGCCAAGAGCAAATTGATACTGCCTTGAGTTAATTGTGTGAAGCAAGAATCTGTAAGTTTCTCAAGAACCTGTTGACAAAACCTGAACACCAGTTGTGAGGAACCTTTTGTGGCTAAACTACAGCTCCCACCACCTCCAGCAAGCAGGGCCTGTGGCCAGGGTTGATGGGAACTGCAGTTCAGCACCATGAAGAAGGCCAAAAGTTCCCCACACTTGATACACACAGACTTACACAACCTAACAGTGATCTCGCAATAGACTGGAATAGTAACCTACTTTCCATGACCTGGCAACACCTAAGTGTGGAATGCTCAGGAGAAAACAAATCCCTAAAAGAGCAGAAAAGCAAATCAAGCACTGTGTTGGGTCATTCTACTTTTAACTACTAGCTGATGGGCACAAAATAAGGGTGATTAAATAAGGGGGAAAGAGTTTGCTTTTTACCTCTGCACACCTTTGGAAGAAGCAAGGATTCTTAAAAAATGATAGCAGCCGTGAGCAGAGAACCAGGGAGTGGCAGTGATTCCAAGCACATTCAAGTCCAAGGGTGTGATATGCCAGGGGGAAAACAACACAATATTCCAAACATAGCAGAATATATTGTTATTATTAAGGATTATAAATGATTTGAGGGGGTATCTATCGTTCTTTAACCGGCCCTTTGGAAGACACAATTAAAAGCAATAATAGTAGTAATACCTAATCACAATCATTATTAGTTTATTTAATATATTTGCTATTGTTAAGGTTTTCAGATTGCCTAATTTTGCTCACATCCAAATTTTTAAAAGTACTGATATAATATGGAAAGAATGGGAGGGGGGAGGAAGCCTGTACATTATGACCCACACATTTAGGTCATGAAACAAGACGGTTAAAATTAAAATGGAAATCAAACAGTATTTTTAAAACAATTAACAGCTCCAGGCTGCTGGCAAGGCCTCTGTTCATATCTAGAGGAAAGTTCATAAGTCGAGGCACCTACTGAAGGTCGTAACTGGAATCTCATACCTAAGTCGAGGTCCCACTGTATGTGACAACCATCAAATGAATTGCAGTGCCGGTAAGTCCCACTCAGTTCAATGGGGTTTATTCCCAGCAATCTGGGTGTACGATTGCACTTTGCAGACTTAGGCTGTGTACATACTGTACATTTAAAGTGCAGTACTTCCCCCGCAAATAATCCTGGGGACCATAGTTTGTTTAGGGTGTTGGGAATTGTAGTGGGGTGAGCTACAGTTCCCAGCAGTAGCAGCCTGTACAGCAGCATAGATGCATCACCACTTCTCTTGAGGCACGGGGAGCTCAGGGCTGGGCTGTGGAGTCAATTCGACGTCCCAGCCATTAGATACTAGGCTGCCCCCGTTTCTCCCCTCGCCTTCCAGTAAGCACCAGCAATGTACTGTGGGAGAACAGCAATACCCCAGCTTTGCCGCCACGTGAGCCACTTACTAGTTCCCAGGATTCTTGGGCTAGATGGGTGCTTTGAATGTGCCTCAAATGTATTGTGTGTTTGCAGCCTGAGTGTCTTCAGCAGGGAGAAACTCTGCAAATCTATGATACGAGGGTAAAGCGTGAGACTCTTAATTCATAGCTGTCAACCCTCCCTTTTTTTGCGGGAAACTCCCTTATTCCAATGCCGTTTCCCGCTGCTATTCCGGATTGTTGATATCCCTTAAATTTCCCGGATTTCAAAGGAAGCAGCTCCTCTCCCTCCCTGCAGGCCAGGAAGGCTCCTCAGCTGCGTTGCTCGGCTGCCAATAAGGAGTCTGAGACCGACTGGGGGCGGAGCTTGCATGCCTTGTGCAGCCAGACCCTCACGCCCAACCAGACAGACAGCCTGCCTGCCGTCTATGCGCTTGCTCTTTCGCTCACCCGTTCATGCGCAGCCTCTGGAGCGCAGGGTGGCGAGGCTACTTGGTGCCATTGCACCGCCCTCACGGCATCCCTTATTTTCAAATCCGAAAGTTGACAGCTACGTACTAGGCTGCCCCCGTCTCTCCCCTCTCCTTCCAGTAAGCACCAGCAATGTACTGTGGGAGAACAGCAATACCCCACCTTGGCTGCCACGTGAGCCACTTACTAGTTCCCAGGATTCTTGAATGTGCCTCAAATGTATTGTGTGTTTGCAGCCTGAGTGTCTTCAGCAGGGAGAAACTCTGCAGATCTATGATACGAGGGTAAAGCGTGAGACTCTTAATTGCAGGGTCATGGGTTCGAGCCCCACCTTGGGTGAAAAATTCCTGCATCGCAGGGGGTTGGACTAGATGATCCTCATGGCCCCTTCCAACACTACAGTTCTATGGTCTACGCTTGTCACTCATTAGAAGTCATTTTTCTGCAGTTGGCTCCAAGGACCACAATTAAGAGCAGAACTTGGTATTGGTAATACCAATACAGGTAATTATAGATATAAATAGATAAATGTATTTCAGCATTATTTTGTATATTAAAAATAGCATGGACAGGAGCTTGTCTACTGCAATTATGTTGTAACTTTTTAAAAACCTGAATAAAGTTTATTTAATGAGAAAAATAAAATATATATGCCTGGGGGGGGGGATTAAGAGCAGAACTTGAACATCAACTAAACAGTGCAGGGGCAAATCTAAGTGGGCGACCTCCTCAGGCCCAATGGAGTTAAAAACTCACAACTCCAGATCAGGCTTTAGGGAATCAGAGTGTTGTTGAAAATGTGATTGCCCAGAAAATAAAAAAGATGGTCACATTTTGTAATAAAAACAATGCCTCCCCTCAGGGGATTTTATTCAGCTCCCATGAAAAATAAAGTGCAGTCAAAAATAGATCAAAGCGAGAGTCTCCAGGAGTCGCATACTTTGCAGATTGGTCATAGCTCTGCTCTTCCCAAATCAACAGCCAACTGGATTGTGGTCGCTTGAGACTGACCAAATGGCTTAGCCACACCAGGCATGCTTATTGGGGGGTGGATGGGTGCGAGATCAAATTCAGAACATCTCGCCACAAAAGCTTAAGTGAGAACCCGACAGCGGCAGAGAGACGTTATGTGTAGAACATCTGTTTCCACGTAATGTTTAACACAGCCCCAAGACACTCTGGCATGTACTGCAGCCTCCCTCTCGGGTATGGAATGCTTAATAGTTGGGCCTGCCTGCCTTCTTCAGTTCTTGCATGCAAACTGATCTATTTTGCAGCGATTTTGATCCGCACAAACAACTTGCTTTTCCTTTTTAAAAGGGGGAAGTCGCTCAGAAAAATTCTAAAGATTGCCCGGCCAACCAGGGCTACGCCTACCCTGCCTGGCATCAGGCGGCCATCCATCCAACCGAGCTGCAGGTCTGGGTGGCGTTTCTGCCCCCAGGAGGGGGCTCAATGAGGCCATTGTTTTTGCCCGACCAGCTGCCTTCCAACTTACAGAATTGGCTACCCACTGTCGGCCAAAGGCAGCGCTGCTGTGCGAGCTCTGAATGGCCAGGAAGGAATCTTTATTCACAGGAAAACCTTGTTGCAGCCTGAACGCAGGAGAGGCTAATGTAACTGACTGGCCGTCCCCTCTTTCAACGCTGTTTAAAACACCTTTGTGGCTATTAGATACCCAAATGCTGGATTGGTATACTCAGGATCCTTCCTCCTGCAGTCTAGCTCCTTCTCCCTTCCCCCCTCATTTTCTTGTTCAATTCCCTTCCCTTCCCTTCCCCACCACCTCCAAAACAAACCCCGCTTGATCTTTTCCCCACATTCCTTCCCTTCATTGGAATGGAGAAACTCTGAGCGTTTTGTGTGCCCAGGAAATGTACCACCTAGCGCAACAACAAAGCTCCTTTCAGAATGCAAGCTGCCATTCATAGAATCATAGAATTGTAGCTTTGGAAGGGACCCCGAGGGTCATCTAGTCCAACCCCCTGCAATGCAGGAAACTCAACTAAAGCATCCACGGCAGAAGGCCAACCACTGCTTAAAAACCCCCAAGGAAGGAGAATCCGCCACCTCTCACAGGAGTCTGTTCCTCTGTTGAACAGCTCTTACCATTAAAAAATTCTTCCTGATGTTTAGTCAGAATTTCCTTCCTTGTAACTTGAAGCCATTGGTTCGAGTCCTAGCCTCTGGAGCAGGAAAAAAACAAGCTTGCTCCATCTGCCATGGGACAGCCCTTTAGATATTGGAAGATGGCTATCATGTCTCCTCGCATTCTTCTCTTTTCCAGGCTAAACATACTCAATTCCCTCAACCATTCCTCCTAAGGCTTGGTTTCCAGACCCTTGATCATCTTGGTTGCCCTCCTCTGCACACATTCCCGCTTGTCAATATCCTCCTTAAATTGTGATGCCCAGAACTGGACACAGTTTTCCAGGTGTGGTCTGACCAAGGCAGAATAGAACTGTACTGTTGCTTCCCTTGATCTGGACGTTTTACTTCTGTTGATGCAGCCTAGAATAGCAATAGCCTTTTTTGGCTGCTGCATCACACCATTGACTCATGTTAAGCTTGTGGTCCACTAAGATCCCTAGATCCTTTTCACAGGTATGACTGGCAGTCCAGGTGTCTCCCATCTAATTATATTATATAACCTGTGCTGTGATTATGAGGTTCTGTTATTTTGCTGTTGTTGCTCTTTATTGTTCCTAAGCTGCTATAGGTTTCACTTGAATGGAAAGTGGCATAGAAATACAATCCACCATTCGGCCAGTAATTGCTGTGTGTGGCAAAAGAGGGCAGATTACAGCAATAGTTCATGAAGTGGGCAGTACCACTGGTGTAGTGGTTAAGAGCTGTAGACTCGTAATCTGGTGAACCGGGTTCGCATCTCCGCTCCTCCACATGCAGCTGCTGGGTGACCTTGGGCTAGTCACACTTCTCTGAAGTCTCTCAGCCCCACTCACCTCAGAGAGTGTTTGTTGTGGGTCAGGTAGTGATAAAGCGGGATATCAAATCCAAACTCTTCTTCTTCTTCTTCTTCTCCTGGGGGGGGATTATCTAGAGGCAGCCGGGCAGCAGGGGGGCATTGCAGATGAGCCCCTCTGAGTGCATTGATCACTTATTTACAATTGACCACGTTAGAGTCTAGAGCAAAATACTTCCCTCACTTCATATTTAAAGTTTTTTATCACTTTTAAAGCTATTTCTGTTGGTCGCTTTTGTTTGTATTTTTGATCCTGTGTTCTCACAAATCACAAGATAGCTGATTCTTGGTAATAGCTGTTGGTTTTATTATAAATGAGTTACCGAACACCTGTGGTAGGTGAAGGGATAGGTGCAATTATTGTACAATCAATTGTTGCTGTTTTGAATTTTACTGTGCTGTTATTTTCCTTAGTGGGTCGTGCAAACCGCTTTTCTGGATAATGCTTTTTATAGGGTAGGGTAGGGGGCACTGAGGATGAATTTATGGACCCAAGTGAGTGGTGGTTCAGGACGCGGGTAGCGCTGTGGTCTAAACCACAGAGCCTAGGGCTTGCCGATCAGAAGGTCGGCTGTTTGAATCCCCTCGAGGGGGTGAGCTCCCCTTGTTCGGTCCCTGCTCCTGCCAACCTAGCAGTTTGAAAGCACGTCAAAGTGCAAGGAGATAAACAGGTACCGCTCCGGTGGGAAGGTAAACGGCATTTCCGTGCGGTGCTCTGGTTCGCCAGAAGCGGCTTAGTCATGCTGGCCACATGACCTGGAAGCTGTATGCCGGCTCCCTCAGCCAGTAAAGCGAGATGAGCGCCGCAACCCCAGAGTCGTCCGCAACTGGACCTAACGGTCAGGGTTCCCTTTACCTTTTAAGTGGTGGCTCAAAAAGGTTTGGGAACCACTGAATTACATTGTCTGGGATGTTTCTTCCACTTTGCATCCTTATTAAGGACCTCACTTAGGATACCACCTAAAATTCATCTCCAACTATGCTAATTTAAAAATTTGCCATGTTTCTCTTTCTTGCTGGTTTCTGACTTGAGGAACCAAAGTGTTCCACTGAAGGCTGGTGGAAGATGTAGAGAACTGCTGGCTTTTATTTTATTTAAAAATGGGGGATCAGCCTTTTTGTGTTCCATCACCCTGGTAAAGCTATTAAAATAAAAAAACAGACAAGATAATGAGATACCATTTCCGAGAAATCAGTAAAAAGTCCTTATGCAGTTAACTAATAAAGCCACATTCCTAAATAACAAAAGAAAACAATGGCTGATATATTTTGCGTTATGAACTTAAGGAGCCTGAAACTGAGATACAGATAGATGTGTTCTAAAACTAGAGGAGGCTGTGAGCTGCCAGAAGTAGACTCACACACTGGACACTGGCAAGGTGTGAAAGCAAAATCTTGTTATTTAATTTAACCAATGAACCTTGGAGTCGAGATCGAAACAAAGATTTCTCGGTTGCCCCAGATGGGTCATGTGTGTGGCTCATGAGTCATCGCCGTGACAGTAGTGCTGACTCACTTGCAAGAAAACAAAGGTCTTTAAGTTAAAAGGGTGCTTAGATAGGAGGTGGCATTCCCCCTCCCACCCTTTCTGGCCCTGATCCTGTGATTTAGCAGGTGAATCATCCTTTATTTATATCTGAGGAAAGGCTTCACCAGCTAGCTAACCGTTAAGAAAAAAGCGGCAACCCTAGAAGCTAAAGCGGGGCTACTCAGTTTAACGATCTGACAAATGGTTCCGTTCATCATAATAGCCACTAGGGTTGAGTGGCGGTGGTGAAGAGACCATGGAGAAAGATGGAAGAGCCTAGGTATCCTCAGCCCGGAGGAAAGTTCTTCAGAGAGATGGAGATGGAAGTCAGAAAGATGGGATGAAGGGTCAAGACAGGGAAAGAAGCAGTGAGAATATGCTTCTATGTCAGTGTTTCCTAAACTGTTTTTTCAGACTACAATTCCCATCATCCTTGACCACTGGTTCTGCTAGCTAGGGGGGACGGGAGCTGTCGTCCAAGAACAGCTGGAGACACAAGTTTGGGAAACACTGATCTATGTGAATCAGGGGGTAAGGAAACTGTGGCCCTCCTGATATTGTTGGACTACAACGGCCATCATTCCTGATCATTGGTCATTTGGCTAGAGATGAGGGGAGCCGGAGTCCAACAGCATCTGGAGAGCCTCGGCTTCCCTCCCCATGATGGAAACCATTAGGACCTTTCAAAATAGCAGTTCTGTGTATCCTTTTGGGAGGATTTCAAGGGAAAACGAGGCAAACAGACAGGGGGTTGGCCACATGGTCTGTGGGACTCCTTCCAAACCTAGAGAGCCAGTGTGGTGTAGTGGTTAAGAGCTGTAGACTCGTAATCTGGTGAACCGGATTCGTGTCTCCCCTCCTCCACATGCAGCTGCTGGGTGACCTTGGGCTAGTCACACTTCTTTGAAGTCTCTCAGCCCCACTCACCTCACAGAGTGTTTGTTGTGGGGGAGGAAGGGAAAGGAGAATGTTAGCTGCTTTGAGACTCCTTTGAGTAGTGATAAAGCGGGATATCAAATCCAAACTCTTCTTCTTCTTCTTCTTCTTCTTCTTCTTCTTCTTCTTCTTCTTCTTCTTCTGTGCCCATAGCTAATTAATACAGTGAATTGGTCCCAATCTGTGTGTGAGACCCATCGAGCCAATAGCAGCCCATCGGCTAGCTATTATGTGACTTGCCAGGCAGTTGGCAATCCCCCATCCTGGTTTTGCTCTCCCAGACAGACTGCAGAAACCAGGTGGCCCATCAGACATGGCTGGTGTGATACAGATTGTATATGTTTGCATTTAATGCACACCCCAGGACTTGCTGAGCTTTGTAAACGGCTCTTTTAGTATAGCAGAGGGTGTGAGTCGAGAAATGAGATCATTGTTCCTTTAAACCTCATGAAAACAAAAGTCACTTTGAGATGATACCAGCAGGCTGTTGACATGGGAGCACCCATCATGCTTTTCGGCTGAAAGGTAAAACTAAGGTCAACTCACTCGGTCTCTTGCCTATTGCTGTTTCCTCCCCTCTGCTCCTGGGTGCAGTTCTTTGTCCCTTTTGGCTCTCTCTTCACCTTGAAAGTGCCTTAATTTAAATACACATGCAGCAACAATGGAAGAGCGTTATGGGAAATGGAAAAGTTTCTCCCTACTCAGTCCTGCAGGCAGGAACAAATGGCCAAAACAAAATGTAGAATGCCCAAGTTTGCTGAATGCATTGTCCATGAAAGCTGGCCACATGCTGGGTCCCTTGCAGAACCAACTACATGTGGATATTACCTTGGAACATAGCTGTCAACCCTCCCTTTTTTTGGCGGGAAACTCCCTTATTCCAATGCCGTTTCCCGCTGCTATCCCGGATTGTTGATATCCCTTAAATTTCCCGGATTTCAAAGGAAGCAGCTCCTCTCCCTCCCTGCCGGCCAGGGAGGCTCCTCAGCTGCGTTGCTCGGCTGCCAATAAGGAGTCTGAGACCGACTGGGGGCGGAGCTTGCATGCCTTGTGCAGCCAGATACTCACGCCCAACCAGACAGCCTGCCTGCCGTCTACGCGCTCGCTCTTTCGCTCACCCGTTCGCGCACAGCCTCTGGAGCGCAGGGTGGCGAGGCTACTTGGTGCCATTGCACCGCCCTCGCGGCATCCCTTCTTTTCAAATCCGAAAGTTTGAAAAAATCCCTTATTTTCAAATCTGAAAGTTGAGAGCTATGCCTTGGAATTATTTTTTAAAAATAGTTATCAGAGATTATAGTTAGATACAGAGGTGTAGCATGGGGGGTGTTGACCCAAGTGCAGTTTTTTGGGGGGGTGACACTTTGCTCACGATACCCTGCTCTGCCGTGAGCTGTTGCATGCTTCTCACACTGCAATGTTGGGCTCGCAGGGCACTGTGAGTGCACCCCTCAAAGCAGGGCAGTGCCGGCCAAGTCAGCTGGCCGGGCTCCTCACTATATGGTTGGGCAGGCGGCACATGGCCCCGCTTAGCTCCAGTGGGCGGGAGTCGCTCTCGTGGTTTTTCCTGTCCCGGGCACAGGCAGAGAACACTCTGCCACTGGTTAGATAAAAATGCTCAGAAGAATCCACCTCTACAAACTGTAATAAGAGATCAAGGCCTTTTATATATATGTCACGCTGTGTGGGGGCCCTCCCCCGGCTGGACATTCCAAGAAAGACTAAGAGCCATTGAGCTAATAGGCTTTTATCTAGGTTATTCACATTATGGTACAGAGCACATAAATCAATGTCTGCTCAGTCCGAGCCAGATTCTCCGAGTGACCTCCTATTTTGCCGCCAGGAACAACATCTCGGGAACCGGAAATACCTGGTCCGTCTTCTCCTAGCTTCTCCAGATACGGAGCTAGGGCTCTGCCTGGCTGGCTGGAGCCTTTGCACTGCTCCCTCTTCTGCAGAGCTCCCTCCCGACGAGGAGGGGGAGGAGGAAGAGGAATCGGTCTCCAAGATCTCCGGCTGCTCCCTATAATCGCTCAAAGCCGGGCTGGCAGGGGGGGGGGTCTGCACCCCCCTGACAATATATATTAAATGTTCATAAGTGTGCCAAGCAAACAAGGCCACATGCGTGTATTTCTTTGTCTCAGGAACAAAAAGGGGGTTTGCCCCTCCAGCTACTCAGCAGCCCTCCCTCTGCCTGAGTGATAATTCCTGGCATCCTGATACCTGAGTGCCAGACAGGTAGACATTCCAGAGATAACAAACCCAGATGAAGACAAAAGGGTGTGATTAACTTGGCTGAGAAACAGGGAAATGTAAATACCTCTTTTGTTTCACTTGGTGGGTGTTTAGTGGAGGACAAGAGAGGGCAGGGTCCAGGATGCTCAGATTGCTGCCACCAGACCTCCCCTTTCATGATGTAACCATGATGTATTGGGGGGGTGGTATGGGGCTACACCCCTCCTATGGTGTATGCATGGTGTTTCTGGGGGGTGGTCTTGGTCCGGGGGGGGGATTCAAAATGTCTATATAGGGGTGGGCGCATTTTTGTTCTAGGTTGCTCCTCCATCCAGCATGTGGTGAGTGAGAACCCTGTTGCAACAGTATCCTATATAATAATCTCCCTGTGTCCCTGCGTCCGCCGTCCGTGTGTCAGTGGAAATTTCCACTGCGCATGTCCCAGACGGACGCAGGGATTGGACGATGGGAGAGGGGGGCGTGTTTGTGGTCCCGCCCTCGCCCGCCCGCCCGCCGACCGACCCACTCACTCACACACACACACCCGCCAGCCCCAGAGAGACGGAGAGCGGCGGAGGAGGAGGCCATGCGCGCTTGAGGGGCGAGTCGGAGCGAGGCAGTTGCCTGGAAAGCACGGGGGAAGCGGCGCAAAGTGCCGCCGCACCTCGGCTCCCGCCACCGCCGGCCGCCTCCACGCCTCGGATCCGAGGCCTCCGTCCTGTCAGGATGCGGAGTGTGGCCTGGAAAGCGCGGGGAAGCGGCGCAAAGCGCCGCTGCCGCCGCCGGAGAAAGGCGACCGGCGGGCTCCAGGGGAAGGAGGGCGGCGGGGTTAAAAAACAAAAGGAGGGTGGCCGCCGCTCCCCCCATATACTTTCTAGCACCCGTTTTTCTAACGGGCTTAATTTACTAGTTTGTTAATAAAGATCAGGCTTACTAGCCGCCTTGCTTCCCATTAGAACTCTGGTCTGGTCTCTGTCTTTTCTGCGCAGGCAGGGGTTTCAAAATAACGTCCTGCCGAGGTTCAGGATTCCACCCAGAATCGAACCCTTTATCTAGATAACTCTCTTAAATTCTTACAACAAAACCAAAGAATTTATAACAGCCACACCCAGAGATCAAACAAAATAGCAAGGTATGGACAATGGTCCAGTTTGCCTGCCACCTTTTGATTGTTTCTTAAAACCGTAATTCAAAAAGCACTGTGGTTTAATCTGAATATTCAGTTTGCCACTTATATGCTGTAGAAAAGTTCTGCTCCTCCTTTCCTACTGATGCTGAATTGTCGGGAAACAAGTCCCTGACGTGTAGCAACATTCAAATTTGAGCTTGTGGTTTCTCCAGACCACAAGTCCAGGTTTGAACGTCATGAAAAGCCATACTCTAGCTTATTTCTGAGCAGTGTGGCAGGAAGAGGAAGAGGAGTGGAGCAAGAAATTCTGAGCAGCACGCACTAGCGTGCTGTTTGTTAACATTAAACCATAGCTTGTTTTAAACTATGGTTTAATGTGATATGTGAACTGGACCAGGAAGTGGTTGATGCCTTGTACTTTGTGGCCTGATTTGCAGGACATGGTAGGCCCAAGTATGACTTGCAGGGACCACATGGACCTGGGCTCATAGTTAAGCCCTCTCCTCGCTAATGACAAGCTGCAGCCTAAAACTTTCAAGTTCCCATTCTTGTGCAAGCCTTATCATGCTTTTGGGTCAGATTTTGTCTATTTTTTGCATGTGCAGTATTTACTGAAGGGAGAAAGGGGTTTGTGGCTTCTGAGCAACCTGTGCATTTGTAACTTTTTAAAGCTGTTTTTATTCAGTTTTGTACATCGCCATGGGATATATGTGAAAGGCACTTAATAAATAATAACACAGAGGATTTGGGGGATCTTGCCTGTTCTAGATGGAGTTGCCCTCTTGAGGGAACACGTTTACAGCTTAGTTGTGCAATTGAAAACCTATTTGCCCATGGAAGCCACTCCATTGACCTCAAATAGCTGGAGTGGAGGAGAGATTTAATGCACAAAACTACTGAAATATTGAACATATTTCAGTTCAAGGGCCCCAGCTGCTTTTTCTTTGAATTCAAAATGTCCTGCTTAAGAATGCCATTTTTGTAGGTGTAAGCTTCATCATCACCTGCAGCACGCTTGACTCTGAGATAGGCAAATCTCAGGGAAGGGGAGGTGGAAGAGCTAGAAGTATAGGGGGAAATGTATGAAGGAGAGGCATAGAGGCAGCGGGTTAGAGAAAGATGAGTATAGGTGCCTTGTGTAACCTACTTAAGAGTGAATTTAATAAGAGATTCTTCATCACCCTGAAGAATAGCATTTCCTTGTTAAATTCAATTTAGTGCTCATTACACAGAGCTTTTGTAGGTGGCAGAATGCTTGTTGGAAAAGTGTAGTCAATTCACCTCCCTCTCATTTATAAAATACCCTCTCGCACACAGCAAACTCCTACGCTGTGTAACAGTGGGCCTAATGGGTAGGCAAACTAAGGCTTGGGGGATCCGGCCCAATCACCTTCTAAATTCGGCCCACGGACAGTCCGGGAATCAGCGTGTTTTTACATGAGTAGAATGTGTGCTTTTATTTAAAATGCATCTCTGAGTTATTTATGGGGCCTAGGAATTCGTTCACCCCCTCCCCCCCCAAAAAATAGTCCGGTCCCCCACAAGGTCTGAGGGATAGTGGACAGGCCCCCTGCTGAAAAAGTTTGCTGACCCCTGGCCTAAAATCATTGCATTCCTATTTCGCGGAATATGTAGTTTTTGCATTTCTTTAAAGGGATCATTCAGATTGAGAATGGCTGGCTGATGTTCTCTTTTATTAAACTAAGCAGCGTGCCAAAGAGCATAAAATAGCACATAATATTGTTCCCCAGAATTGGCTGCCCTTTGCTTCCGATTTATGATGGAATCCAGGATTCTCAAGATGGAAACCAACAGCAAGTTAATGTCATCCTCTGAAAACAAAGGTCTGTAAATGGGGACTTGAAACTTTGTGTTGTTTTGTTCTGCATTTTCCTGTCCAAGGCAGGTTTATGTGTGTCACACTTGCGATTGAAAGGTTTTCACTGTCTGCTGGGGGGGGGGGGGAAGCCTCTCACTGGACTTTCCATTTTTATTGGGGTGGTTTCAGTTTAAGCAGCTTTTTAGCCGCACAGAGAGCTCCTCTTCAGACAACAGTAGTTGAAGTGAGCTACTAGAGGCAAGTTTGCAAAGGTTACTTAGCCTGTTGGCAATCACTACTGAACTCAGCTATGTGAGAAACAGCTGGTGCTTGGGGCAAAGATTTCTTTCGGTAGGTACACTAAAAATGACTGTATTTGCTCCTGGAAAACAAGGAACTTGTCTCTGTCAGGCATCCCAGGCAATGCCTAGGCTGGACAACTATAACATTACACAGGCTGTTCAACAGCTTAGTTGGTGCAGAATTCTTTAGTGTTTTAATATTTCTGTTAGGGAAAGGACTATTTCAACAGCTGCACAGGCTTTTTTAATGCATGAGGGTGCTGCTTTTGTCTTTTAAAACCATGCAGAGACTGGGACATGCACACTGTGGAGAATCTTCTCTGTGGATCTCTCTCTCCTTAAACGGGCATGGGGGAATGGCATAGGGTAGATCAGCTCCAGGACACAGCAGACCATTTCCACTGCTGCTTGGATGTTGTGGAATGAGCTCCCCAAGGATGCACATACCTTCAGGTTTTAAACTAAGGTGCAGCAGACCTCTTTCTAAAGTTAGCTTTTGAGGATTAGGTCTGATTCTGTGGTGTTCAGTAATCTCTTAAAAAATGTCAAAACATGTATGTGAGGTGGTTGTATTCAGTTTCTAAGCTACCTGAGCTCAAGGAAGACACAAATGGATAAGGCAATAGTTGAGTCATCTCAGATTTCAAGCTGTCAAGGAACACGATTATATACTTTTCGTACTCATAAAAAGGTAGCTTCCCATTCCATGGAATTTGTGTCGGTAAGTGTTGCTTGTGTGTCTGCTCAGCTTAGCTGTTTGCTTGCTACCCCACTGCACACAGCTGGTTTCCCTTTGTGAAAACACCAGCCGTGTGGAATCACCCAAACCTTGCTCCTACCTAGCTTGATTCCCCAATACCTCAACATGAATAGCAGCAAAACACTATTCTGAAGAACAGAATCCAGAATTCTCTAACTCGAGAGGTACTGAACCATATGGCCTTGTTGTTGCCATAACAAACTACTCCCAACAACCATATTTTGCACACTAGCAAATTATCACAAGCTCGGCTGCCTCCAACTTCTCTCCTCGTCTTTATACTGAGACTTCCTAGTTTCTAATGCAGGCATAGGCAAACTTGGCCCTCCAGTTGTTTTGGGACTACAATTCCCATCATCCCTGACGACTGGTCCTGTGAGCTAGGGATGATGGGAGTTGTAGTCCCAAAACATCTGGCGGGCTGAGTTTGCCTATGCCTGCTCCAATTTAAACAGATTTTTAATAGTGGATGTCATAGGAAACTGGTTTAAGAAGCGAGGTAGTCTCTGGAGCCAAACACACAAAAGGATCAGGGAAGGGGCTCTAGCTTGTGGCACGTTCATATGCAAACTGTGGTATGTTGGAGTGGCCTGTTGCATCTGAATTGCGTTGCTTGTTTCTCTCTAGTGATTTCATTTTTCTAAGTCCAACAATAGTTCCTGCTGGCTTGAGTGGTGGAGCTTTCTGAAATAAAGGCATCCAAAAACAATGCATATCCAGATTCCACATTTGGAATACATCATGCCAGCTGAGCTAACTCACAGTGGCACAGTTATACTCTTTACAATCTAGATTTTTACAGATTTCCAGACCTTTGCTTTGGGGTAGTAAATGTTTCACATAGAGAAAAAGGAAAGAAGTGCGGAGGATCGTGAGAGGAATACGAACGATCTTATGTGTGGTTCAGTGAATGCTATGTTGGATTTAAATGTGGGAGATCTGGACTGAAAAATAAAGTAGCTTACTGCATAGCCTTTGGCAAGTCCCTCGCCCCTTAGCTTCAGCTACACATATATAAACGAAAATATGAATTACCTATGTCTTTATAAATTAGGTCACTTTGCTAATGAAAGATGCCCAAGACACCATACAAAAATAAGCCACCTCACAGGATTACAGTAGGGATAAATTAGAATGGTTTTTAAGCCCTTTGCACAATTATCTGAGTGATTACAAATAGTAACAAAGAAGCAGAATCCTTTATCAGCATACAACACAATTAAAGCAATATATATACACATTTATGGCTTTGTACAAAGGATTATTTTTTGTTTTTCCAAACATCAGGCACTTTCCCCCCACTACAAATATCCAAACGAAATTCTGCAGCATATAGCAGTGACAATCCTCCAATGTTCTTACAATTCGCACAAACGGCATGCAAAGTATTTTCATGTCAGCAGTGCTGCTTACGTAGAAAGTGGGGGACAGCATAACAAGGGAGACGTCCCTCTATAACAAAAGTCCCGTTTTAATGCAGAGTTACATATTTATTTATTTTTTGCTTGCATGAACCACAGTATTACTTTTAGTAATTATAAAATACAAAAGAAAAATTACCTTACTTAAAAATTTTAAATTAACAAGCCTGAACATTTTTCATAATGTGAACTTAAAATATTTTAACAAAATAACACCAATCCAGTTATTGATCAAGTGCAAACTTAAGGTTACAATCCTAACACACACCGCCATGGAAGTAAGTCCCAAAGAATACAGTGGGAAGTACCTCCAAGCAGATTTGTGCAGAACTGTGCTGTAAGACGGTAAAAGAACTGGTCCACTTTAATCATCTTTTCTCCTTTTCCTTAGGGATGCTCTGTTGAACTGTCAGCATTCAAGAATACATCTGATTACCATTTATGCAACTTGTCAGTTTATCTAAGCCGAGGTCTCAGTAATGCAGGTAACTAATATAACACACAAACAATATATTACAGAATTAGAGCAGTTCTGTTGCAGAATACATTTCTCACAGACTAACAGAGGTGTGAAAAGCCCCAAACAAGGCTGCTTGGTATATATATTAAAAAGATCCATACAGTCCACAAAGCCATCATTTATAATTTTAAATCTAAAGTACTATAGAAATTAAGATCTATGGAGAAGCCTATTCAATCCGCAGTTACATGATTTGTTTCATCATACCACCCCTTCGTTAATGTTTTGATTCCCTAGAACTACTTAGCAGATTCACTAGGCTACGTAATTGGGAATCACAAGTGTGGGGAGAGCACTGTTGTACCCAGGTCCCACTTTCAGGCTTCTCATAAGCAACTGGTTGGCCACTGTGAGAACAGGATGCTGAGCTAGATGGGCCACTGGCCTGATCCAGCAGGCTCTTAGCATTTTGGGTGCTAAGTACGGCCTTTCTGCTTTCAGGGATATGCTAAACTGTATGTAGGGAAAATTGAGCTGAAGACTGGATGAGACGGATGAATGTTTAACTAAGCCCAGGAATGTCTTTTCTTTGACTTCCCCACTCCCCTCCCAGGTATATATTATATGATATATTAAATGTTTTGAAGGGACACGAAGTCTCACTGGAGTCCCTTGGGAAAGAGAAGCTGAGAGAGGCTAAGGGCAAGGAAATGCATGCTTCCTGGCCAAAAGCAGGTTTTGACCACCTAGGAAAGAGTAAACATGTTGAAACACCTTGGGGACTGTACCCTAACCTCCATATGGATGGTTTATGGCACATGCTCATCACCCTCTTAAAAACATCAAAGTATTCCACAAAACTTATCTAATTCTGAAACAGGGACACAGTGGATCTCCAGGTGTTACAGGGCTCCAGCTCCCATCTTCTCTGACCAACGAAAGGCGGTTGATACCCAATGACGTTGGTATGCCAAGGAGCCACCAAAACAATAGCTCACAATTTTTTAATATTCTATATAATTACTCGCCTCTATGTTGTAAACTTGCTCTCCTAAACCCCTTCAAAGAGAGTAAACTGTGAGGGCTCAGAGGAAACGCCACCTAAAGCTATTGTTATTTCTATGATTTGAGACTGCAAAGTTAGTCGCTGAGGTTCTTTCCTGCAAGATGTGGTCTTAAACCATAATGTAACATAAAGCAGCTTCTGGCTCTTTGAATAAATAAGAGGAGGAGGCAATGGAAAAAGAAATGGCAGACCCTACAATTAAGAACAAGTGAAACTAAAAATGGATTGCTAGAGCGACGTTAAGCTGAGAAGTTTTTGCTCCTGGAGTTACAAACATTATAAAACTCTAGTAAAATAAATACAAAAATGAGTATATGAATATACAAACCATTTAACAACACTTAACACTTTGGGGTAGTCAGTGTTAATGTAAGAAATAGAAGTTTTCTGTATGTATAGACCAAGAGATCACCTTTGTGCCAGGAAACCACCTCCCACCAAAAATTACACCTAATGTCTTCTCCTTAGAAATCTTACACAGTGCTAATAAAAATCCCCCCCTAATCTAGTTAAAATACTGTATACAAAATGTTATGAATGTTATTAGGCATCTTGGATTCTACAAGTTTTTAAGGAGCTCATATAACAAAGTAGAGATGTAAGAAAAATATCTATATGCCTATTACAAAAATTCAAGTTGATCAATAAAATTGAAATCAATCAGGAAGTCAGCCCCACAATAAATCTACATAATCAAACACATAGGCGACAAAGCGAAGCTTTCAATCTGCTCTCTGATTTGGAAGTCCAAATGGCCAACAACTTTGGTTAGATCATATTCCACGATGTGTTCTCCTATAAAATGTACAATTTTAATACACTTAAGGCAGTTAATCTGGCTGTCTGCAGCTCTCTATGAGTTCATCAGATCAAAAGATATATGGGATGAAAGTTATGAAGGTTTAAAACTATCACAGTATTAAAAGCTTTAACCTTTTCTTGGGTCAATGCAAAACAGGATGCACAAGTATTTTCCTCGTTTCTACGACACTGTAGTGAGTTTGGCACTTCCAAATAAAGACATTTCCAATGGCACATTTCTTACCAATAGCAGCAAATAATATGCAAGTATCTTGCAAACATCCTGTACAGGAAAAATCAATCTGCTGCCAAGTCTGACAAGAGAAAATAAAATACAAAAAGAAAAAGCAAAGGGGTTGAAGGACATCTTTGGACTTCCTTGTTCACTTCCTGCAGTCAGAGATGTCTGAAGTACTTTAAATTGCAGCCTAGGATAATGGAAAGAAAATACACGATGATGGAAAGAAAAACATTCAGCATGCAAGACAAGAATGCATATAGTGGTATCCAAATACCTAAGAGAACCAAGAAACAAAGACTCCACTGCTTTATGGAACACATCAGTGTTTTATAAATGTGAGCCAATTTCAGTATAATATTGACAAATCCACGTTAAATAAAATGTTGTAGAATTTGTTGGTCTTTAAAAGGACTTTCCTGGAAAGGACCTTTCCCAGGTGAATACCTTAATGCATGACTGCAGGCACATTTGCAAGCTTTTAATCCCCATGCATGTCTTAGCTTTGAGCATCTTTACATTTCAAAGCCCTTGTTAAGCCATACTTCATATTTCTCTTTTATACTCTACTGATATAAAGTAAATGTATGACTCAATTGTAAACTGAGATGCTTTGGGGTCACAAACTTTAATTGAGAACATTGAGGAATTCATACCTCAGAGCGATTGGTGTAAGTTCACTCTTAGCATAATAGTCTCAGCAGATTTTAAAGAGCACAAATCTAAACTGAGTTACATGACAATTTGCCACCCGATAACTATATGATGCCCTTTGAAAAACCTCCTTATTTGACATAGTGACCAGCCTCACAAATTGTAGTTTATCTCTTGGACACCTGCAAACTGTGGGGTTTGACCTAAGATGGTAGCTTGTTCTGATTCATGAAATCAGCTTGTGTAGAACAGCCCATTTCATTTATATATATAAATAGAGCAAAACACTAATCTAAATAAGACTTTTGCCTTCACAACTCTACTATGGCTATCTGATTTCCAGTTTCAATTAACTTCTATGAATCTTTTTTTTTGTCCAGAAGCTATTATCATATCACATGAGTCAGCATTTCATCTCTTAATTACCCTTCAAAAACACCTTTCTTTGTTTTATAAAATCATACCCCATCTTTCAACAACAAGTTAAAGCACTGTGTCAAACTTTCCCTTCTAGAACTTCTCCCTAACACTACAAAATTATTGCTTATTATCTTTGGTGTATATTATCTCCCCATTTCATTCCAATTTTGAATTGGAAATGTTTCTTCTATGGCAGTTAGGGTAATCCACACTGGAAATTTGTCAGTTTGCAGAGAATTTTTCTGATGCCCTAGAGATTTAGCATGTTTATTTTACTTCTGTTTAGTAAATGAAAATGAAGGTTTTGACACTACCAATCTTGCCACCTGCTTACTGTTACTAATGAACTCATGAAAAGGATTTTTTTCCATGGTAAGAAATAGCACTGGAAAACTTCTCATCGCACCTCACTGCACCTTCATGACAGAGAAGGGTACAGTATACATAGCTTCTCCCATTAGCACAATATTATAATGGAAGAAGACACACCTCCTGAATTTTGTCCTGCCATACACCTGCTGAAGGTACAGGAGCATCCTTTTACAGTCAGGATCTGATAACCATGTATGTATAAATAAAAGAGGACCAACCTTCCAACCTTATCCCGAAACCCAGCTGTGTGTTGTTGTCTTTACGCCATGCGACAAGCTTTGGTTAGGCAACACACTGTCAAAGTTAAAATCTAATGTTTCCCCATCCATGAGCTCATTCCGAATTATTGACTCCATATCACAGTCCAATCGTTCAATCGACATGTCATCTAAGTCACTGGGAAGCTTCTCCTGATGGAAAGAGACAATTCCCAGTCTTCCATAGCCATTGCAGCTGTTCACAGTGGTGTAAGGGTTTATGCTGTTCATCTGCATTGGGTGGCTCATAGGCACTTGTACTGAGTTTTTCGCGGCAGATGAACGATTTAAACTCGATGCGTGAGACACAGTGCTAAGTGTGAGAGACAAGGTATGGCTGTTAACTGCTGATGTTTGTTGGACATGTCCCTGGTGTGGGTGGGCACTGGGGGAAATTATTTTGTTATGGGCCTGTTGGCTGCCATATGGTGATATTGCCGAGTTAGTGGCCATCAATACATTCTGTCCTAGCACTCGGCCACTAGGCTGGGAAACATGAGTATCCACAGATGCCAAGATCTCATTGTGTGGAGGTGAGTCAGAAGTAAGCAACTCCTTCAGAAGTCCTACAGGGCAGTTATATTGGCTGAGGTTTCCATAGCTTGGTTTACTATCTTGAAGAGCTTGCATAGGTATCTGCGACAAGGAGTTCATGCTGGGCTGGGCATAACTGTATTTCCTGTAGTCTGCACTGGGCGAACCTATACTTGTGTTGGATGAAGTATATGAATAACCGGGAGACTGCTGCATCATGGTAGTGGGTGGGGACTGGGTTGATCCGGTCATGGATGTGTTAGGAGATAAAAGATTGAGGTTATCCAGGAGGTTCTCCATGTTTTCTGAACTACTCATCTCAGAAAGGCTTGGGAGAGTTGAAGCCATTTTGGTTGTGGATGGAGGGTAGACCATGGCGTGTACATCTGCTTCTCCAAGGTCATCTTGTTCTGGAACAATTGGAGAAAGCCTCCCACTGATTGTACTAGCATTAGAGCTGGTTCTAGGTCTAAAAGTGCTCCAGTTATTATCAAAGTCATCATTACTGTGAGAGCTGGGGCTTGCGGGCCATTTTGAGAACTGTGTGCCTGGACTGTCACAATTTCCCTCTTGACCTGCCTGAAGAGCTGCTTTTTTCTTTGCAGCTCTACCTCTGCTTTTGGCAAACTTGCTGCTGTTGTCCATGGATGCAGCCCTTCTCCTGGGGGACTTGCCACTTTTGCCTCCTTCTGGATTGAGCATCCACCAAGAGCTTTTTCCTGTTCCTTCGTTCTGTACTCTGATAAACTTGCTGTGCAGTGAGAGGTTGTGACGAATTGAATTCTGGGAAGAAGAAAAAAGTTGCAAGAAAAAAGGTGAGTCACGCTTATCTCTGGTATTTTTCTTCAATTAGAAAGCCACTTCATCAAATGCATGAAAACTATTGAAATCCCATTTCCCAATGCAATAGTTCACTTATCGCCATGTAACAGACACATTTGCTCTTCTGGGGCAGTATTCTATCAATAAGTCCAGTCAATGCAAGAATTTCTGCTTGTACAATGGGTTTCCACCCTTCTTCCCCCATGTGCTCTCCAAATCTGAAGTAGAACAGGTTGGGGGCATCGGGGGGAGGAGAGTGTTCCATTGTACAAGGAGACATCTTTGCACTGCCAGAATGATTGCCTTTAGTAGTACAGTGGATTCCACCCATTGTTTTTAAGTAAAATGGGGGAAAGACTTCAACATCTCTGCTGTGGACCGTTTCCCTGTTTAAGGAAGGTTTGTACACCTAGAAATGTTTTCACAGAATTGTAGAGTTGGAAGGGACCCCAAGGGTAATCTGTTTTTCAACCTCATTAGCTGTTTCTATCTAACCTTGGAATTTGAATGCCTAACAACTTCTTATACTTTATTTGTGCCAGTATTGTGGAAATGTGTGTCTACTTTTGCCAAAATGGACTTTTAAAGAAAGTTACCTGTTCTTTACCTTGAAATACAATTCAAGGAAAGGTGTTCTATTTACCACTGCTGTGTTGTTCTTAAAGGTTTTAAAACCCTAACCTCAAAGCCACCTCAAGAAAAATCTGCAATCCAATAATATTATCTGTCCAATCATCCCTGGCTGTTCTCAGAGCAAACCAAAGTCTGAGCATGCACACCATTTCATTATTTTGTTCAGAGAGCTTAAAGTGCTAAATGTTGGCCCAACAAACAGTAACCCAAGCCATTATTCTCAAAAGTCATAGTGTACAAGTAAGCAATAATGAATTTCAGAGTTAGTGCCTCATAAAAACTGCTGTAAAGCACACAGTATGTGAATTTGCTAACACCTTATATGAATAATGAACTTTACACAAATTATAATCATAGAACTGTAGAGTTGGAAGGGACCCCATAAGTTTTTTTTAAAAAAAACACCTCAATGCATTTTATATAGAGATAACCAAATGGCCTTTAAAAAGGAACCTTAATTTGCAGCTCTACTGATCAAGTTTCCCCCTACCAATTAAAAGGGGTTCCAAACAATGTCAAAAATGTAAATTTTCAGTTGATTAAAATAGACAACAAAGGACAAAGTCAGTACAGTGGAACCCCGGGTTACGCACACAATCCGTTCTTGGGTCGCGCTACATAACCCGGGTGTGCGTATCACGAACGCACGTAAAAAAAACCCAACAACCCCGGGAAGAAGCGCGTTTTGAGCGCTTCTGCATATGTGCAAAATGCGCAGAACGCTTCTGCGCACCCGTGCTCCAGAGGACTTCCGGGTCGCCGTGGTGTGTATCCTGAACGTACACAACATGAGGTATGACTGTACATGCTGTTTTACCATGTATACTGCTACCCAAGGAATACGTGTTGGGATTGCTAACCAAGAGTAGCAGTGAAACATGCCCCAAACCTTTGCTTTCCAAGAGAGAAAATTAGCATTGGAACAACAGAGTTTAGAAAAACTGAATTTGTGGTTTATATACAGATCATTCAGAATTGTCTGGCAATTGTTCAGTTGAGTCAATTAAGAGGACAGGAAGGAGATGAGGATGGCTGAGAGATAGAGCAGAATGTGAGAGATCAACGAAAGCTGGAGAGAGGAGCTAGTGAAATATAAGAATATGGGACAATTATAGATGGCAGACAGACATGCAGAAAGCTACACTGGGTTAGAGAAGGGGGTCAAATACAAGTAACGTTTTGCCTGAAATTGTGTAGCTAACTTGCTTGACAAGTTAAGAGAGGCAAGAAAGGAAGCAGAACTAGAGATGGGAACCAAAGCACAAATACAACCTATCCCATGGCGCCTCTTCCTTAGGGGCCTGATTTGAATCTGGACTGCCGTCCTTTGCACCAGGACCACAGAGGTGTTTGGATTGTTCTTTATAGACACCCTGGCTCTTAGATAACAAGGTGTAGATTGTTGTCAAAAAGCACACATAAAAAAAGCAGTGAAGGGGGATGAAGGGAAGACCAAGGTCCCCTCCTGAGCCTTGCATCATACAAAATATTCCCAGGTGACTGCAGTGAAACAGGAAACACAAGGATTGACAAGCTACAAACTCTCTTGGAAAACCAATGAAAAATAACGCACATTGAGGAGGTGAGGGGAAACTGGGGGAGGAGAGAGTTCCAGCTGGATATTCCTGTTCTAGGCTCGGCAATATGTGGGAGGCTATTTCCCCCTAAAACAAAGAGAGGGAAATGTACTGACAGTGCTAGGGCAACTTTCTCATTCCTGCCATGGGAACCAAGTGCAAAGATGTGTGAACACCCTTTGGGAGGAGGTCCTTAATCTTAATGGGTGCAAGTGCCAATGGATTGTACCTGGTGCCTTCCTTCTTTAGGGCTTGGTGAAGCCAAGCAGTAGGTGTGCCAAGAAGCTTAATCTCATCATTATTTCGTTAAAAGCTTGGTGGGGTGTGCATGCATTCCAGAGGCCCCTGGCCTGCTGAACAGAGTGTTGGGAACTTCTCCCATGGTGTGTGTTAATGGAGGACAGACAATGTGTATTGCAGCCACCTTTGCCCTGTTTGAAAAGCCTCTGCTTAGTATTACCTATTTCCAGCAAATTGGTGATTTTGTAGGCAGCGTAGAGGAGAAATACTAAGAAGACAGCCATGCTTAACCCTCAGTATCAACATGAAAAAATGGGTAAGAACACTGATCACTAGACCCACAATATTACAAGGAGCCCATGCAACTATAGCCCTGGCCTGAAGACCCAAACTCACACCTGTCTGGTAGCTTTTCAAGGTACCCACATTAGTGTTTAAAGCCCTAAACAACCTCGGCCCCAAATCTCATGGTGTAAGCTTTGTAATATGCTGAAGACACACCTCTTTGCCCTGGCCTTTGGCACCAGAGATTTTTTTAGAACCCACCCTATTCTTCCTATTGTAAATTGTGTTATTTGTTTATTTACAATTATTGTTATTTATTCTTCAAAGGCAGCGTGGACCATGAAACCACCGAGCGAAGAACAAGAAGAAGTAATACAGAAAGAACATAAAGGCACATCCTTGCAATATAAAAGGAAATGCTGAAATGAAAGCAAGGCAGCTGTACAGCAAAGACAGCACATCCTGCACAACAAGCATGGAAGCAGCTTCCCATGAGAAATAGGGTAAAGACCTCACAGTGCCTCTAAACTGGGAATCCAATTCACAAGAGTATTGATGGCAAAAACCATAGAGGGTCCGCATCTACCTCAGCAAAAAGCACCTGCATTAAGCAGCAACTGTTTCCCAAAGGAACAGCCAGTGAATACAAGATTTAACTACCACTGAAAAATAGCGCAAGTATCCAAGAGTCTGGGCATCAAGCACTCCATCAATAGACACTGCTGGCCAAACACTCTTCTTGCATGAGCATACAGTGGTATCTCAGGTTAAGAACTTAATTCGTTCTGGAGGTCCGTTCTTAACCTGAAACTGTTCTTAACCTGAGATACCACTTTGGCGAATGGGGCCTCCTGCTGCCATGTGATTTCTGTTCTCACCCTGAA
Organism: Darevskia nairensis; assembly: GCA_034642065.1. Lineage (NCBI taxonomy): Eukaryota > Metazoa > Chordata > Lepidosauria > Squamata > Lacertidae > Darevskia > Darevskia nairensis. The sequence goes on from JAWWNI010001522.1 coordinate 34,611, forward strand.
GCAAAGTCCTTAACAAGAGGTACTTTTTCTGGGTTAGCCCGAGGTACCACTGTAGTTGGAGAACAAGCTCCATGATGAGCTTGTTCTCTGTCTGCTTCAAAAAGTACTGTACTAGTGGCAAAACCCACTAGTGGAGGACTATATATGCTTGTACAGGATTGTGATGATCACATCCAACAGGTGCTCCCATCCACCTGCTGGAAGTCAACCCATCCAGGAACAAGACTAAGCATATGCAACCTTAAGATGTAGGGAAGGATATTGAGTTGGAGGTGTTAGCTCCCAAGCAAAAGCAGTCAAGCAAGCATCCAGTGTTCTCAAAGGTAAAACAGACTTTTACATCTTAAGCCACATCTGCTCTGATTCAATGACACTTTCCCCCCCCCAAAAAAGTGCCAGGCCCAACCTCTAGAAGCAACTAACAGCGTAGGGTCAGGTTACCTAAAGGATCACCTCCTCCTGGACCTACCAACCTAGATTTGAGATCTTCTTTGGAAGCCATTCTTCAGGTTTCCCCACCTAATGAGGCTCAGCAGATGGCTACAAAGAAGTAAGCCTTTTCAGTAGTGGCACTCCAGTAATAATAATAATAATAATAATAATAATAATAATAATAATAATAATTTATTATTTATACCCCGCCCATCTGGCTGGGTCTCCCCAGCCACTCTGGGCGGCTTTCAACAGAACAATTAAAATACAATAATCTATAAAACATTAAAAGCCTCCCTAAACAGGGCTGCCTTCAGATGTCTTCTAAAGGTATGATAGTTGGTGTTCTCTTTGACATCTGAAGGGAGGGTGTTCCACAGGGCGGGTGCCACTACTGAGAAGGCCCTCTGCCTGGTTCCCTGTAACTTGGCTTCTCGTAGTGAGGGAACTGCCAGAAGGCCCTCGGCACTGGACCTCAGTGTCCGGGCTGAACGATGGGGGTGGAGACGCTCCTTCAGGTATACTGGACCGAAGCCATTTAGGGCTTTAAAGGTCAGCACCAACACTTTGAATTGTGCTCGGAAACGTACTGCTCTCCCTAGAGAGGCTCACCTGACACTTTCGTGTTTATAGAGCCGGGTGAAAACATTTTTATTTTTGAAGCTTATAAACTTTAAAAGATATGTAGGATAATTATGTTTTTGGTGTCCAAGATTGGAAAGTTTTGATGCTGCCATGTTTTATTTTTGGTGCTTTTTATTCTGCATTTAAAATGTTACGGTTGTGCATGGTTTTTTCTATGATTGTGTTTCTTTCCCTGTAGAGAAAACTTTGTTTATAAAATGTATATCCTGTCTGATAACAAAAACAAACAAACAGTACCTTTGTTTTTACTAAAGTGCAAACTGCAAAACACATAGGTTAAGGATCAAAATAGATGGGTATCTTAAGCGTGTTTGCATATGAAGCAGGTATGTATGTGGAGGTGCATGTTTTGCTCACAAAAAGGAGTTCACTGGGAAGGGGAGCAACCCCAACCCCCTTTCCTACCTTCCTCCAACTACAGTTAGTTGGTTTAAGCAGTTTTCTTATTGCTGTAATTGGAGCTCAATCGGGGGAAATCTGATTAAAAGCAACAGAGCACAGCAAGGTAAGGAAGAGGGAGGGATCAGGTTTCAGTTCACATGCCAACAAATACACCCCCATTATTGCTTTATATGCAAAGGTGCAAACATGTTCTTAAGATGTGCAGATTGCTCAGCATGTCTAGTTTGTCCCTTAGAAAAGGGGCAGCTGACCTGGAGTCCGGATGCTGTTGAACTCCAACACCCATCAGCTCTAGGCAGCATGGCCAAAAGGCAGGAATGATGGGAACTGTAGTCTAAAACATCTGAAGGAGCCATGGATTAGGTAACTCTGCTGTAGAATATCCAGGATGCATATACCATGCGGCCTGGAAAACTCTTTGGAATATAATGTTTTATCTTGGCTGCTTGCTCAGAATTAAGGCCACTGCTATTCTACCCAAAAAGAATTCACAAGAATGCAGTAAAACCCACTGATTAAAAATAAATAAAAGAGTGCTGTTTAAAATTTTTGCATACTTACTCCTGAGCTTTAAGTGTTTATGATGAAAACAAGAGTTCTCGTGCACACACATGTCTATACAGAACTTCAAACGTATCTGTTCATGGAAACATTTAGTATTTTACAGAAAGAAGCTTCAGACCTCCTTAGTCATCAGAAAAGTTACAATATAGTATTCTTATACCGAGGACATTCAAGGTCACTCATGGAGTAGCAAAGCCATCTCCAAATTCTGCCAACAACAACAACAAAGTTCCAAACAGGAAAAGGTTTGTAGCAGAGTGCCTGTTACATAAATTCCTGTTTTTCACGCAGCCAGGAGAGATTAAAGTAAGGATAATTTACTACTTTGCGGGGGGGGGGGGGGAGTGTAAAAGAGGAGTAAATATTGAAAAAAAAAACACTGTAGCATAGTCAAACATGTTGTGTCTATTAAGCTTTGCCAAAAACAGACGACATGACAACAGTGCACTGTAAAGCATTGAAACTCAACAGTTGGACGAGTGAGTACAGTTACAGGATTTAGAGGCTGCCATTTGTCAGCAGCTCTGTCTAGGAAGATTCTGCTCATAGTAAAAAGTGCTGGATTTAACTGCCTATTCTGAAAATAAGTTCAAGTTTTACTTCAAGGAGGGGGGGGGGAGACTCAAAGAGCTGTTTCGGATGCAACACTAAGCCACTGTTTAGCACAGGAATGGCTAATCTGTGACTCTCCAGATTTTGCTGGGCTGCAGCTTCCACCATCCTTGGCCCCTGGCCATTCTGGCTGGAGCCAACAACACCTAGGAGACCATTTTGCTTTAGCGTTACCGGTACAAGAATGAACCTAGGCAAGCCTCAGGCTCACCCTCCACTCCCCAGTTGCAGGTAGGTAGCCATGTTGGTCTGCCGTAGTCAAAATAAAAAATACAAAGAAATTCCTTCCAGTAGCACCTTAGAGACCAACTAAGTTTGTTTTTGGTATGAGCTTTCGTGTGCATGCACACTTCTTCAGATACCACTCCCCAGTAAGGAAGGGGATGAAAGCATACCTCATTGTTTCAAACTGTAGCTAAGATGAACTACAGTTTATGATTCAGACACAACCCCAATCTAAAATGGAAGCAAAGGTTTCCTGTCTCTGCCCCTGGCCTGAGGTTGGCTCATCCAGGGGAATTGCTGGGGCATGGCCAAGCCGTGGGTCTTTTGTACTGGAGCCCAGATCTCCTGCCATCCACCATCTTAGATGTCTACCCAAAGACATCTATACATATACATTAGCAGATGTGTCATGGCCCTGTGCCTAGAGTCCTTTAAGTACCTAGAAATGCCCTAGGCTCATCCTTGCAATGCTAAACCATAGTTTGAATTTACTTGTGAATCTCATGACTAATTCCCTTGGCCAGTGTCTTCTTTCCAGTGCGTATAACAACATCATCCATTTTTTAAAAAGCTTTGCAGTGGTTAGTAATTTGGGCTCCAAATTTTGTGAACTTCAGCTGGAAATGCTTTGGCAGGTGCACACATTTGTTCCATGTGGCTCCAGGATCCAAATGCTATTATCCACTGCCCCGGCATCCTAATCTCTCCAGACTATCTGTCCAACCAAACACCCTCCAAAAGAATTTCCCTACTACCCCAAAACATGTAAGCTAGCAACTGTGTATTAGACAGATAACTTGGGTTGGTATTCGAGTAAGTTCTACTCAAGAGTAAGGTAAAGGTAAAGGGACCCCTGACCATTAGGTCCAGTTGCAGACGACTCTGGGGTTGCGGCATTCATCTCGCTTTATTGGCCGAGGGAGCCGGCGTACAGCTTCCGGGTCATGTGGCCAGCATGACTAAGCCACTTCTGGCGAACCAGAGCAGCGCACGGAAACGCCGTTTACCTTCCCGCTGGAGCAGTACCTATTTACCTACTTGCACTTTGGCGTGCTTTCGAACTGCTAGGTGGGCAGGAGCAGGGACTGAGCAATGGGAGCTCACCCCATTGTGGGGATTCGAACCGCTGGCCTTCTGATCGGCAAGCCCTAGGCTCTGTGGTTTAACCCACAGCGCCACCCGCATCTCAAGAGTAGACAGGGTGGATAAAAATCAATGATTTTTTTAAAAAAATCAAAAAAATCGGATTTTTTTGATTTAAATCGGATTTTTTTGATTTAAATTGGATTTTTTAAATAAAATGCTTTTGGAGGAAAAATCTTTCTAAATATAGTCTTCTATTTAAGTTACATTGTAGTCCAAAGTCTATTCATCAGGAAATAAGGATTTGTTTTAAGTTTATCAAGTGTGCTACAACTCAGGCTAAGTTTTTTTTTTTAATGTTTAACCACATCAGTTAACAAACATGGATACATATGCTATCATGTTATTGTTTTAGTTAAATAAATTGTTTAAATGATTATTAAGGAAATGATTATTTTTCTCATTCCAATAAAGTACAGCAGAAAAGTTGTCCAAATATAAACAGTTAACTTATTAAACCTCACCATAATTTCATAATTATGTCTATGTCTTTCTAGTAGTATAACCAAATCAGTAATTTTGATATAACTGTAAAAACTACTCTGAAAATTTATTATTCCAAAAATGAAACCTTCATATGGTTGTAAATATTAAGATTATACCAACAAGAATGAGTCTTTCTATAAAAAAAATATTTAAATCAAGTCTTACTGACTAGTGATTTAAATCAAGCCTTACTGACTAGTGATTTAAATCGTGATTTAAATCATGATTTAAATCAATTTGATTTAAATCAAATCCACCCTGAGAGTAGACCTACTGAAATCAATGAATATGGGCTCATCCATAATTCCACTTGTGCCATACCTAGAAAGCATAGATCTAAGTAGTTTTCGCCTTGCTCCACTCCTTTCCAAGGGAAAACCTGCTTTTTAGATCGGAACAAGTGGCAATCCGGGGAAAAGTGGGACAAGACAACATGTGGATAAACGCTTCATCATGTTCATAAATTTCTAGGGGTCTACTCTTAGTAAAAGTTACTTGAATTTGAATTGTATGATTAATTTTGTACATAGAATACACTTACAGTATGAACAATGGCTTAATTTTTACTGTAATTTTACTTTACTTTCAAGTCTTAAGGAAGCCAGTAGCTAATTTACTTATTTCATGGACTAGTGTTTTTTTTAAAAGAAGCTTATTCCCCAGACACAGTTATAGGACAGATAAATCAATAAGGCATGGTAACCTCAACCTTTCCACTACCTCAGATACAAAGTCAAACATTATAAGGAATACTCCAATATGTCATTTCAAGTAGAGAAGAGGGCATTTGGCTTAACCTAAGTGCATTTACTTTGGCCTCAATGTGGCTCAGTGGGCAACTACACAACCAGGGGAGAGAAAACTCAGGCTTACCTTACCATAAATCACTTTTGGCCAAACTACACATTACGTAAAACAAACCTGGCTGCCACCACTTCACGTCTCCTGGTAATGTTAGGTAAAAGCAGACAGATGATGTGACGTATCTGTCGCACTTCTGCTTGGTGAACCACAAGCAAAGAGGGCAAGAGTATTGTGTTCCTCATATAGACGGAGGTGGCAGCTGTCATAGCTCTCTGTGGCTGTAATGTTGCCTTCCCATCCAAAGAACAGCACTTTCTCATGTCAGGCTCCTGCGCCAAGGGCGTGTGGGCAGTTGGGAAGAAAGACACACTGAAGAAATGAAATGAGCAAATGTTGCTCCAAAAACAGAACAGAAAGATATGGCCTACAGCTGCAGCAAACTACTACAGATTGCTACAGAGAATGTTCTGCTATTGCTAATGCAGCAATAAGGAAGGTAGGAAACCACCTTGGAAGATATGGGATTAATGACAATTCAAGAAGGGAGAGGCAACCTCTGGCCCTCCAGATGTGCTACATTCCAACTCTCTTCATCCCTAGCCAGATAACCAGTGGCCCAAACTGACTGACTGTTGTAGTCTAGCAACATCTGGAAGGTTATTAAGTTCTCCATCTCTGCAATATGTTGTCATTAAATGTGGATCTTAAAAGGGATAATGGGACTTCAGCCGTTCAATATGTACAATATCAAGTACAAAGCTTGATACCAGCATTAATGTTCAAATAATGTATCAAAGAAGAATTAGTATTAGGACTGTGAGTCATTTTTATAAAGTGGTGGAAGTTATCCAGCTAACAATACGTTTTAATGTCTGAGAAGGCAGGCATACTCATTTTCCATTTTAGTCATCCTTTTGTATTGTTTTGGAATAATTCTAAATGACCAACTGAACCACAGGCTTTGTTGTCAGTTTTGTTAATTCCGGGTTATACTGGATATACTGACTTTGTAACACACACTTTACAAATTTTCTGTTTCTTTATAGCACTATATTCCAGGATTTTGTAAGTCATTTTCTTTCATTTTGTTATTTACTTTGTTATTTACTATATATTAGGCACAGTAAAAAGTTTTCAGAAAGGTACTCCAAAGTTAAGAAAATTAGGATTTTGGACACAGATGGCCATTCATTACATTAAGGTTTCTAATAATGCCTTTAAAAGAGCATCCCTCTAATTAGTCTAATACTTATAAAGTCAGTTATGAACTGCATCTCTGATTAGTTGAACACCTGCCTCATTCTTTATTATTCTGTCCTATTTATAGTAGTATTCGGAGCAATTAGAAATTACAAGAGAATAGAACTGTAGTGGGGGTTGTTTATTCTACATCTATACTGCACATTGCATCGTCAGGAGAGGTTCTACAGCAGAGCTTTCCAAACTGTGTGTCACGTGTGCAGGTGTGTCACAAGAACAATCCCTGCTCTCCTCCCGGGGCTGGAAAGGGGTTACTAAAACTGAATTACTGTGCCGTGAAAGGATGCATGTCTAAAAAGTGTATCACCAATATGAAAAGTTTGGAAAGCTCTGTTCTACAGTTTTTATTTCATTTTTAAAATGTCTGCAGCGTTTTTTCTACCCAGGCACTTCAAATGAAAATGAAATGTAAAATAGATTTAAAATAAAACAAAAGGCCTTGGAGAATTAAAAAGTATCAATGGAAATTCATTCAATACCAGGAAGTTGCTAAGGTTGCCATTCTAAACCAACTTACTGTATATTTCCGTGTATAAGACTAGGTTTTTTTCCTTAAAAATAATGTCCAAAATTTGGGGGCGTCTTATACACAGATAGATCTTCCCCTGTTTCTTAAATTGGAGTCCCCAAAAATAGGGGGCGTCTTATAGACGGAAAAATAAGGCACACTGAGCTCAATGGGACTTACTTCCAATTATACATTTATTGGATTGCATTGCAGAAGTTTTTTTTTTAACCAAAGTTGAAGCTGTATAACATAAAAAGGCTTTTTAAAAAAAAGACTAAAAGCAAACAAAGCTAAAAATTGAAAGCTCAGCAGTACTGAAGTTTTATAACTTGGTGTGGAACGATAGAGAAAAGGGGCCCATTGCTCAGAGGTAGCACACAGCATTTCCATGCAGAAGGTTCCAAGTTCAATCCCTGGCATCTCCAGATAGGGCTGGAAAAGTCTCTTGCTGTTAGTCTACACTCTGCAACAATCAACAACCTGGTGCTGTCCAGGTGTTTTGGACAGCAACTCCAACCTGCCCCAGCTAGCATAGTCCATGGTTTGGATTCATGGCAGTGGCTGCCCAAAACGTCTAGAGAGCACCAGGCTGGGGAATGAATGTTGGTGTAGAGAATACCAACGGCCTGACTCCGTGCAAAACAGTTATCCACACTCCCAGAGATAATTTGTAAGTGGGCCTCTCGGTAGAACAGCTTCCTCTGGAAAAATCTCACTCTGCACCGCACAATATTTCACCTCTTGCAAAAAGTGGAACACTGTTAAGTGCAACATGCTACCCAGAAGTTATCAAGCATGGGCAGGCTCAAATGACCCAAGCCATTTAGAAAGAAAATCATACCTGGAATTGAATGGTATAAAATATTTTAACAAACCCACTGTGACTGTTCTCAGTAAGTAACACTGCAATGTTAGTTCACTTTTCTTTTTTAAGGCGAAGAACTATTTAAAGCAACTCAGTCTGATTGCACCCCTGATTAATTGGGCAATATATATATATTAAAGAAGGATTCTCCATCCTCTCTCACATGAGGGAATGTCTCTTCTAAGGTGATACCTACTATACACATCTGTATAGTTCTTGCTTTAGAATTTTTTTACTCGTATGCCAAATTAACAGACTGATCAACTAAACTCGTATGATTCACAGATCTGTTTACTTAACACTATCCAGTAGCTGAACACCACCCAAAACCCTAAGGTGCTTCTGGAAGATAAAGAATTTCTATGCAGAGGGAATTCCACAATTACCCACTACGAAATGCTGTTATTATTCAGACAATCTTTACAGAGAGCAGTTAATAAAGTGGTGTCAATTGATTTTATCAATGGCCTTTTCTTCTTTGGGGTGGGAGATCTCTGGGCTATGTTTGCACCAGGCTATCATGGATTTTATAGGTGAAACACAGTCACTTCCAAACTTGCCTGAAAAAGGAAAGGAAGCTAGTGCAGATTGTGGAATACTGTACATCACTCGCTCTATAACACATCCCTCACCAGTTTACACACTAAACACACAAACCAAGTCTACATTTTTATAATACTTACATTTACAATTAGCAACATACTAAAACTGCAAGTATTAAGAGGATCAGGGATCAAGGAAGCCAGTGGTTACACAGGGCTACAGAAGCTTGGAGTCTGATTGTCATCCTAGCCTATGTAAACACTTCGAAAATGCCACTTTTAAAAGACCTCTATCCTTTCTAACTTTGACAAATAAAACATCTTAGACTACTTTAGCCCAGGCTTTGTTGCTATTCAGTATTTCCTGCAACGGCAGAGTCATAAAACAGGAATGCAGCAGTCCTTTCTGATGGGCCATAGGCCAAGAACCTCCATTGTTTTCAATGGAGGCACGCTAGAACTGGCATGACACACTGGAAATGACACTGGAAGAGGCACCCTTTTTCACACTAACTCCCCCGTCGTCCCTTCCCGTCACAGGATGAGTTGTTCTCAAAAAATTCCAGTACTGTACTACTAACACCAAGTGCCGGGGGGACGACGACACACACTATACATACTATAACGAGAAAGACAGTGCCTGCTTCATTTTTATCCCACCCATCCTCCACGGAGCTCAGAGCTGACTTTGAAGGCTTCCTGCAGTACCACAAAAACTAGCTTAAAGTATATGAATGGGATAGAGAACTGATGCTTTTGAATTATGGTGCTGGAGGAGACTCTTGAGAGTCCCGTGGACTGCAAGAAGATCAAACCTATCCATTCTGAAGGAAATCAGCCCTGAGTGCTCACTGGAAGGACAGATCCTGAAGCTGAGGCTCTCATGAGAAGAGAAGACTCCCTGGAAAAGACCCTGTTGTTGGGAAAGATGGAGGGCACAAGGAGAAGGGGACGACAGAGGACAAGATGGTTGGACAGTGTTCTCGAAGCTACCAACATGAGTCTGACCAAACTGAGGGAGGCAGTGGAAGACAGGAGTGCCTGGCGTGCTTTGGTCCATGGGGTCACGAAGAGTCGGACACGACTAAACGACTAAACCACAACGAAGATCAAAAGGCTTGCAGGTTGCCTCTAGGAATTTATCAATGCAGTGTATACAAGACTATATAATTCTATACAGCATTAGTAATTTCCAACTGCCGTGGAACTATGTTATTTTACACAAAGAGTTTATTTCATTGCTGGTAAAACAGCACATTATCAATACTTTTAACCTGCTTACTTTAAATTATGACACCTCACCAGTGCACCAAGTTTTAAGACAGGCTTCCTCAACCTCGGCCCTCTAGATCAGGGGTGTCAAACTCCGGCCCTCCAGATGTTTTGAGACTACAATTCCCATCATCCCTGACCACTGGTCCTGTTAGCTAGGGCTGATGGGAATTGTAGTTCCAAAACATCTGGAGGGCCGCAGTTTGACACCCCTGCTCCAGATGTTTTTGGCCTACAACTCCCATGATCCATGGCTAGGAGACCAGTGGTCAGGGATGATGGGAACTGTAGTCTCAAAACATCTGGAGGGCCGAGGTTGAGGAAGCCTGCTTTAAGCATACAATTCTGCTTTTTAAAAAGTTATTTGTGGCCTTTTCCATTTTTTTAAAAAAAAAATCCTACAGTTTTCACTTCTTTATAATAATAATAAAAAAAATTTGGCAGGCAATACATTTTCTGCTTCAAAATGTTTATTTTTGTTCCTTCAAGTTATTGTCTGCCTAGCCACAATTTCTTTCCAGGCAGCCAAAAGGAAATTAGTAGTATCAGTTTTTTCCACTGGGGTGGACAGAAGGCAGACTGCAGCCCTCAGTAGACCAGCTAAGATCCTGCTGGGATTTCAGTAAACAATATTAGACTAGGATCTAACCCTTAGGTAGACCTATAAAGCAAGAGCACAAACAAAGGCTTCAATCCAAAGCACACCTACACTCCAGTAAAGACTGTGCTAACAGATTAGTTAAGGTCTCAACCAGTGCTTTTTTTCTTTAAAAAAATGTTTAGTTCAAATCAGGAAAAATAAATACAGTAAATTGACAAAAGTACAAAGATTCACAAAATGTTTAGGGGTATGCGTCCCCCTGCGCCCCTGCAGAAAAAAGCACTGGTCTCAACTAATGAAGAGATCCTTAGCAGGCACTCTTGCTTTGTAATCCAATACACCTCAGTGGACATTGAAGATCCTAGAGCATGCATAGGCAACCTTGGCCCTCCAGATGTTTTGGGACTACAACTCCCATCATCCCTAGCTAGCAGGGCCAGTAGTTAGGGATGATTGGAACTGTAGTCCAAAAACAGCTGGAGACCCAAGTTTGGGAAACCCTGGTCTAGAAGGAGGAGCGGGCAACCTTTTTGAAGATGATGGCAGCCTCCAAAAGTGGGCAGGGGCAAAGCAGGTCAGAGAACCTATTTTGTCTCTCTTCTACGAAAAAAAAAGGAAAAAAAGAAAGATAAGATACAGGCAGCTTGCAAAAGCAGAGCTGAAGCCTGCAATAAACCAGATTTATTTGGTTTTTTAAAAAATAAAGCACAGCTCATATCAATAGCAGCTAGTTTCAGATCATTCAACATCTGACATGAAAACGGAAGTCTCGTGAAGTGACCAAGGGCCCTGGCACCATCCATCCCCACTCACACTTTCTCTCTCTCTCTCTCTCTCACTCTCACACACACAGTTGATTGAAAGCTCTTCAACTCCCAGAACAGGCAGACAAATGTGCAGGTTTAGGGGCCAAACTACAGCAACCAGAGAGTTATTCCGAAGGACACAATCCTGCTCTAGGGGCACTGCATTTTATGGTTGAGTCTTTGAGCTCACTCATGCACCAGCCTGCCTGCCAGCATCTCTTCTTTTTGCAAAGATGGCACTAGATCAAAATGAAGGTGCAAGAGGTCCCAGGGGCACCTGGTGCTGCAATGAGCAAAGCCAAGGCCCACCTCTGGACTAGAGAGTTAACTTCACTGAAGTTAAAAAATAGTCGACAGTACAAAATAGTCGGCTTCAGGGACACCATTTCCCTTTTCGCACCAACTAGGTGAAGGATGTGTGTGCATGTTTTGGCATCCATCTGTCTCCGGAGACAATAGAGGAGTATACCTTCAGGGGTAAAGTCAAACCAATGGAGAATTACAGTGCCGGCTGTGGCTGTAGACACTGATAGGGGAGAGAAATGTTTTACTGCAGGTAGGACAGATAAAGGCACCTGATTTTGCTACTACAGGTGCACCATAGTGTTTAGTTTCTCTACGCTCCTCCCAGTGGTCAAGGTTAAGGACAGATGCCATCTTTTTGCCTACTGAGAGACGGCACAGGTTTAATTCATATAACCCCACCCCTGCCACAACCCAAGCATGGCGGTCCACTGTCCCTCAGAGCTTGTGGGGGGCCGGACTATATTTTTGGGGGGAAATGAATAAATTCCTATGCCCCACAAATAGCCCAGAGATGCATTTTAAATAAAAGGACACATTCTACTCATGTAAAAACATGCTGATTCTCGGACCATCTGTCAGCTGGACTGAGAAGGCGACTGGATCGCATCTGGCCCCCGGGCCTTAGGTTGCCTACCCCTGAGGTAGGGCATCTACCAATGGACTTCTCCACTATTTTAAGAAAAATGAAAGCACTATTTGAGTACTTGTTTCCACTAAATTTGTAAACTTCAGATAAAACAGCAAACAACTTATTCTGCCATCACACACACGCACACACATTTGCAGTGTTAATGCAACAATGAGATCTGTGGCAATCTGTACAAAATAGGTTTAAAATTAGGAAGACAGGTGTCCCAAAGTCAGTCACCCTATAAACAGGCCATTAATTATCTTCCATCTGCTTCCTGTTGCATGTCAAAGACCTAACGTTCACCTTGTTCAGTCAACCATGTATATTACTCTTGCATATATAATATAAGCAAATAACAGACCTATAGTCTCATGAATTGTATCCCCCCTACAGAAGCTAACATTTTAGCTTTCAAAAGTTATCATCAATTTCTTGAACTATTTTTTTCCATTGTTGTATTTTCTTTGCCTATTCTTTGAGTCTTAAGAGCAATAACACACTGGATTTCAAACCATGAGGAATACAGTCATTAAAAAAATTATGATAATACAAAGTTGCAAGCAGGAGAAAGTAGAGCAAACAATAGGTTTATCTGACCAGTCAAATACTGTCAAACATTACAAGGTCTTTTAGAACAAATGGAGATTAATTACAATAACTATATGGCTGAGGGCTCCTGAGTATGTGCAGAGCTTTTCCAAGGTTAATGAAATTTTTCAAAAATGGACTCAAGGGTAGTGAGTCCCTGAGCATATACAGAACAAATTTCCTTTGTGAATTGTATGCTTTCTGTAACACAGTTGGTTTCTGCTCCCAAATGATATGTCGCCTTAGTGTCATTCACAAGCTGCTTCAGGACTAAGGAACAGGAGGCTTCTCATCCAGTGATGGCCAAACTTGGCCCTCCAGCTGTTTTGGGACTACAACTCCCATCATCCCTAGCTAACAGGACCAGTGGTCAGGGATGATGGGAACTGTAGTCCCAAAACAGCTGGAGGGCCAAGTTTGGCCATCACATAGACAGTGAATTGGTTTTTGGGTTTTTTTTAATATGAGGGAAGCATTTAACTAGGCAATCCTCCATCTGCATTCTTAAATTATATAATTAAAGGAGGACAGTACCACATGCCATTTCTAAATGTCTTTGTTAGCTTCAAAATTAACCTACTCAAAAATTCCCTAAAACTTGAGTGTAAGATAGTCATCTGAGTGTTCATGCTCAGTCTAGTAAGTTACTTGGGGGGGAAATGCTAGGCCTTAAATTAAAAAAGGTATTTTGATGAGTGGGGTAAAAAATGGGAAAGGAGGAGAGATGGAGGGGCCTAGGCAAAAGTAATTTTAAAAAATGGAAAATTTCAGGGGAGGAAATTTCGTTTTTAAGGACTTTTCTCAAATGAAAATTAGAAATTTGGGGGAACAAAAAAACACCCCTCCTGTGAGTTATTCTCTTTTAGAATAATGGTTTAAAAGAAATCCATGGCATTAGAGAATGATATTTCTGACATATGCAACTCACAAATTCAAGATGCATTTCTGTACCCCGAGGGTCCTGCCTTCTTCATGCAGGGAGCATACAGAGCCTCCACAGATTGTGAATTGCTGCTCTGCCTTCTGGTGACCTCTGATCTAGACTGGAGATAAACAGTATCCTGCATCTGTTATATTTTGACCTGGCCCCTCCCTTGTGATTTATATTTTCACCTCTTCCCTCAAGTGATTGTGACAGAGGCACCCTGAGAAACAACAACTTATTACTACCCTGCCTTGCTGGAAGATAAAAAGGTGGGCTAAACCTAAATTCCTGACACCCTCCAAAGTTTTAGGAAACCACCCAAATTATTGAGCTTTTTTAAAACAACAACAAGAAGAAGAAGAAACAAAAATTGTTAAGCAATTGAATTGCTTTTCTGGGGGAAACCTGATTTTTCCATCATGTTGCCATACATCCAGGGTTTCCCTGACAGTTCAACAAAAATCCCATTTTTGCACCTGAAAACCAGGACATGTCAGGAATTATCCTGACATAAGGCAAGCCTACCTAACTCTGAAAAAAAAATGTTGTGGGTGCAAAAGCCTCTGAGGAACAATCTGAAAGCTCTAACTAAGACCCACAGGGGAACTGTGCTTCTAAAACTACGGCATTTATGGGTTTAAATTTCAGAAATATGTGAAATAATATCACTTTATATTCTTAGTAAAGGGACCCCTGACCATTAGGTCCAGTCGCGGACGACTCTGGGGTTGCGGCGCACATCTCACTTTAGTGGCCGAGGGAGCCAGCGTACAGGTTCCGGGTCATGTGGCCAGCATGACTAAGCCACTTCTGGCGAAACAGAGCAGCACACGGAAATGCTGTTTACCTTCCCGCCGGAGTGGTACCTATTTATCTACTTGCACTTCGTGCTTTCGAACTGCTAGGTTGGCAGGAGCAGGGACCGAACAACGGGAGCTCACCCCATCATGGGGATTCGAACCGCCAACCTTCTGATCGGCAAGCCCTAGGCTCTGTGGTTTAACCCACAGCACTACCCACTGTAAATGATGTATTTTATGAGTCAAAGTAGAAAGATCAGTTAAGGTTTGATGCAAAGTAAGTACTGTATATATATTTCAATTTCAATGGGATTTATTATTGAGTCAACCTACATAGGATTGTGGTTAGTTTTGTAGCAGAACATCTGCGTCACAGTCATTTGAGGGAAGAGATGAACAGGTCAACCAGAAGGGAGAGGACAAGTCAGAAGGACAGCAGATGCATGATACTTGCTTCTATTATCTCCAAACTAGACCAAAGGCCATCAGAAGAAGGCAAGAAGCAATTCATAAGAAATGAAAGCCCTTTGTGCTTTTCTCATGAAGATGGCAACACTCTCAAAGTGCAGAAATGTACCTTGGGTTTGTCATATATGTCCACAGAATACACCAGAATTATCATTCTAGTGCCACATAATGCCTTACATTCAAGTCTTCACACCTGAGTTAAAACTAGGTCATAAAAGTCATTCTACTCTTTCCAAGTATATTTTCAACTACAGTTCTGATCCTGAGCATCAATGGTAGGACAAAAAGAAGTTATACAGATTTCCTTTTATATTCATGTAAACCAGGTGTGTGTATTGGGGGGGGGGGGGGAATCAACTCATTTTCCCCAAACCATGCCCACCTGTCAGACAGCTGACATCACTCTGATGGGCAGATGACATTAGTTGATGATAGGCAGGGTTCAATTCTGTGTTGTCTGCACCCACAAGTTCACAGTTGGTGTGTGAAGCCAAAGCAACAGGATTTAACCCTGCTCATCAGCTTATCCTTATAAAACCTCCACTCATCAGCTGATGGGAGAGTTCAATCCTTCTGGATGCTATTTCACCAGTGCATTCCCTGCAGCTGATGTCAGCAGAATAGAATGGGAAATTTCATATAACGGGAACTTTCTTAGTTTCAACTTCCTTTCCTTCTATCCTAGATGCTCAGGGCTAATTCACATTATATTACCTTATGAGGTAGGCTAGTTCCAAGAGATAGCATCAACTTTATAGTTCCTCAACTTGGTGCCCGCCAGATGTTTTGGACTTCAGCTCCCATTAAGTATGGCCAACGGTATGGAATGATGGGAACTGTAAGGCACTTGGTTGTGAAGGATGCAGAGGTTTTAGGAACTGAGATGGGAATTGAACCGTCATCTGCAGTATCCAAACTTATACTACTAATGCTATCCATTCTACCAAACTGCAGTATAAAGAAAGTGTGTTTGTGTTCACAGAATATGACAGGAGTAAAGATGTTTCTTCCTGAAAACCAGCTTTGAACTTGTTGCTTGTGCCCAAAGCTTCCGTAGTGAAAATCAGCAGCCATTGTTAACACTTAATGAGAAAGAAAACAAAGCTGAGCTTTCTTTGGCTAGAATTTTAGGTTAATTTTAGAAGTCAGTCGGTAATTACTCAATGAAAGTTTGGCCAGAACACTAAAGTCAATCCTCCAATTCTTGCAGGATTTTTCCAAGGCTACTGAGACGACCTCCTGTTGAATAAATAAGGCATCCTGCTCCATTTCCTCAGACACAGATTGAAAAGACTGAAATCTGAGTAGTGATCATATATACTTACTATTTCATGCATATTTTATTACCCTTGGTGAAGCAGAAAATATTATAAAGGACCTGAACTACAAAGCAATTGATAAGTTATATTTTTATTTTGAGCGCTCACTGCAGTTCAAGTACATAAGAACAATCCTAAATAAATTAAGGCAGCATAAATTACCCCTGTTCAGGAGTGTGGCTACTGCCAGCTGAGCTGGCCTAAGCCTGGCAGAAGGAAAACAAGCTTTTAAGATCAAGGCAAGTTCTGCCAGGTCACATGACTGCGCTGAAAGGAGCTGCGATTGTCCCCTGGACTGCTGATTTTTCAGGGACTGCACCACTTTTCTGGTAACCCAGATGAGCCCTGGCTTAGCTGGGATAGTCTGGTTCTGCTGGGATCTGGACAGCTGAGCCAGAGATCTGCCGCATCCTAACTCACTCATCCTGGAGCATCTTGGGTTTGGACCGTTCCCTTAAAGTGGTACCTGCTTAAACCAACAGAGTGACTATAACTAGGCTTCCTATTCCCTTCCCCAGAAGCACCTCCACTATTACATACATTTCCTTAGTCTGGTTCTTAGTCTTCTCGGCAAATTACCTTAAGACCTTTTTCAAGAACAAATACATTTTAATGAAGTCCCTGCCTATCTATAGTGGATATAGATCTTTCAGAAATCAGAAGTATCTTGTTTGTAGCTCACTACAAGCAGCAGGTAACCCCTCGCTTGGCACCCAAGTTGCTGTTCTAGTATCCCCTATTATTTTGCTTTTAAAGGCCTGAGGGTCAAAAGGTTCTCAGCAAGTCAGAGCTGAAATAATAAATGGCTTATTTTCCATCCTGGTAGAGGAAATACATCACGACCCATTGTGGTGCACTCACAGATGCTGTTTTTACAGGAAAGTGTAAAAATAACTGAATCAGTTTGCCTTGCTACTTGCATTCAAACAAAGACCCTTACTTCAATTCATACTGGAAAAGAAAAGCATGTTTTCAACGCATTCAATGAACTTAAGAAGGAAGCTATCTTAAGAAGGGAAAACATTTGCATGCTAATTATTTTAAAAGTGGAATAAACTTTGCAAAACATGGTTTGCCAGGGCTGCATGAGCCCATTGCTATAAAGCACCTTGTCCCTTATGTCTAAGAGAAAGCTTGGACGTAGACTGCTTTGCCTGTAGAGCCTTTTAGTGTCACTGAACTTTTGCTGTTCCTCTATCTGCAAGAAGCACATCCAAAGATGCAATCCTATATCCACCTGCTGCATTAACTCAATGAGAATTGTTTCAGTTGACATATAAAGGTCTACACTGAAAAACTGGTCCCACATAGCCCTTAATATGCTACTATATTGTCCAGCAATGTGCTTCCCCATTTCCAAGAGCCTTCTATAATGTTTAAAAACCAGTCCTGCTCTGGAAAGTTCCCCTGCACTGCAAATTTAAAGGTGTCCTCCTGCAAATTCTGTCAGTTTTATTTATTTCTGTTCAACAAAGATGGAATACAGTGGTAGCTTTGGTTACGAACTTAATTCGTTCCGGGGTTCCGTTCTTAAGCTGAGATCATTCTTATCCTGACGCGCGCTTTCGCTAATGGGGCCTGCCTCTGGCGCGCAATTTCCGTTCGCATCCTGGGCCAAGGTTCACAAGGTTTGCAGAGCTCGTAACCAGAAGCGTTCGTAACCAGAGGTACCACTGTAATAGCAATTAATAGCCCATTAGTCAGCTTCTGTTCCCTCTCGGAAGGGTTTAATTGCTGGCTTTCTTATAGTATTATTTTATTTTACAGTGAAATCATGCTATTTTGCTTTTAAATCAATTAGAAAATACAAGGAAATCAGTACTTAACCCCCACCCCCACGTGGGCTAATTAATCAGCAATCAATCACTATTTCCCTAGCCAGGCTGAGCAGGAAGCAATACAACTGGCAGACCTGCAAACCAGAAGCTTTAATTAAAGGTACAGTAACTCTCAAAGCTTCTGTGCTGCTTTGTTCGTCCAGAACAGGGGTAGGCAACCTAAGGCCCGTGGCCAAGATGCGGCCCAATCGCCTTCTCAATCTGGCCCGCGACGGTCCGGGAATCAGCGTGTTTTTACATGAGTAGAATGTGTCCTTTTATTTAAAATGCATCTCTGGGTTATTTGTGGGACATAGGAATTCATTCATTTCCCCCCAAAAAATATAGTCCAGCCTACCACATGGTCTGAGGGACGGTGGACCAGCCCACGGCTGAAAAACGTTGCTGACCCCTGGTCCAGAATAAGTTTGTTTGTTTTAAAAAAAGCTACTACAAATTGGTTTGTGGGGAAACAAAGCACTGGAATGCACAACCACACCATGATGCTCTCAGGGGGAGAAAAGAACAATACACTCAATAAAGTAGAAAAGCAGCAAAAATGCAGAACGTAAGAACACAACAGAACTGAAAGCCTCCTCTTATGTGTGGGTTGTGCTACATAAAGATCTAGACATGGAAAATTTGCAGGTCATTTGCAGAGTTGCATGGAGCAACACCCCCCCCCCCTGCAGTACTCTTGAGTTCATTGAGGCATGGGCTGGAGTGCTTGCCACTACCAAGGGAGCCTGGCTGCTGTTCCTTGAGGCAAGGTGTATACAACCAGTGCTCCAACCATCTTTCACTGTATCCTTGCTGCAAGGGGAGGAAGGAACGCCTGTGGACACCGCCAGTTAAGCAGGTACCGTAGGGGGAGATTTGCAGGGACTGGCAGCACAGCAGATGCAGAGGCAGGTGAACAGGACAGAACCGGAGACAAAGCTGGATCCCCTGGACCACAGTGGAAAGGGGCAGTGTGGGGTCTCCAACGCTGGATTGAGTAGAATGTGTGCTTTTATTTAAAATGCATCTCGGGGTTATTTGTGGGGCATAGGAATTCGTTCATTCCCCCCCCCCCAATATAGTCCAGCCCACCACATGGTCTGAGGGACGGTGGACCGGCCCACGGCTGAAAAAGGTTGCTGACCCCTGTTCTAGGCGCATTTTGCAACAGGGAATTTCACTAGTGCAAGCAGTTTCTGAGCTCTGGGTGCAATACTGCGCCTAAGATTTCAGATTAAAACTGCAGAGTGGAAAGAAAAGAGGACTTTTTTCTGACTCCCCACTTCCAGCTACTCTCTGAAGACTGGAGAAGAGACCCCCTTAAGAATATTAGGGGGGTGGGCAGGGGAAGGACTAGACCATGTGAAAAATGAACATAGTATTTTAGCTGCAGTTCATTCATTTTCAGTTTTGTATTCTTGTTATAAAAAAGCACACCTAGACATTCCGTTGTTGCGCCCATAACCTCGGTTTAAGGCAGGGTGGATTTGATTTAAATCAAATTGATTTAAATCATGATTTAAATCACGATTTAAATCACTAGTCAGTAAGGCTTGATTTAAATCACTAGTCAGTAAGACTTGATTTAAATATTTTTTATACAGAAAGAATCATTCTTGCTGATATAATCTTAATATTAACAACCATATGAAGGTTTCATTTTTGGAATAATAAATTTTCAGAGTAGTTTTTACAGTTATATCAAAAATTACTGATTTGGTTATACTACTAGAAATACATAGACAGATAATTATGAAATTATGGTGAGGTTTAATAAGTTAATAAGTTAACTGTTAACTGTTTATATTTGGACAACTTTTCTGCTGTACCATATTGGAAGGAGAAAAATAATCATTTCATTAATAACCATTTAAACAATTTATTTAACTAAAACAATAACATGATAGCATATGTATCCATGTTTGTAACTGATGTGGTTAAACATTGTTTTTAAAAAACTTAGACTGAGTTTTAGCACACTTGATAAACTTAAAACAAATCCTTATTTCCTGATGAATAGCCTTTGGACTACAATGTAACTTAAATAGAAGACTATATTTAGAAAGATTTTTCCTCCAAAA
The DNA here is from genome assembly GCA_034642065.1 of Darevskia nairensis. Lineage (NCBI taxonomy): Eukaryota > Metazoa > Chordata > Lepidosauria > Squamata > Lacertidae > Darevskia > Darevskia nairensis. Next base: position 54,713 of record JAWWNI010001522.1, read on the forward strand.
GCATTTTATTTTAAAAATCCAATTTAAATCAAAAAAATCCGATTTAAATCAAAAAAATCCGATTTAAATAAAAAAAAATCCGATTTTTTTAAAAAAATCATTGATTTTTATCCACCCTGGTTTAAGGTACCATTCAGCTCCTAGCTTTCATTATCTCAGTTTCTAACACTGCTTGTTGCTGTCCATGTCTAAGTACCAGCCAAGATTGTGGGTGAATAGTGGGGGCAAGGTGTGGCGCTATCCAGCTTTGCAGTTGTGCTTAAGGAATCTACCTCTATTTGGCTAGGATTCCTTCAAAGTGGAACTATGAACTCTGCTGAAGGCTGCATATTTTCAACATTTTCAAAAAGAAATGGGCTTTACTTACGACCACAAAAATATTCATGAGTGAGCTCTAGCATTTAAGGATACAATACATGACACTTTTAATCTGCTGTCCGATGTCAAAAATTTTGGATAATTTTCTTACTGTGTTTTAGGGTAATTTGTTCGTTTTATGTATATGATAATTACTCATTTTGAATTTTGGGAGCTTTGAATTTAATGAAGCAAATAAATTCAGAACAGAAATCCCCCAAACCACCATGGAGGCATAGTGAGACATTAGCCGAGGTTATTTTCCAGAAAGATTGTTAATATCTGCTTGATGTGGGTTCCAATGCAAGCTCTCCTTTTGCTTTTGGAATTTTTCATTCTTGTTTCCACTCTACTTATCCATACGTACACATTTATTTTTGCCACTACCCAGGACTGGCAGGTTTTGGACTTTTCAATTTGTTTATTTTAAAATCATGTTAATATCACAACTGCAAGCACCCACCCACTAATATAAGACACAGTGTGCCAGAGCACGATAACTTCAACGATTAATTGTGAATATCAGGTCACCTGGATCATTAAGTGGTCAGATCCAGCCACAATAGCCAGTGGCCTACTTCTGTTGAAACCTCTCCCTTCTGATTCTGTCCCCCATGCCATTAGAAGGCCCCTTAGCTGTTCCCAACACTATAAACTTGTCCGCAGGGAGGCATGGAGCAATCTCCAAAGGGAAGGGATCCTTAAATCTCCCATGTACCAAGATGGGGGTGGGAAAACAAGTGGATAGTTTTTTTAGAGGGTGCACAAGAGATAACTGAGGGGGGCAGCAGAGGGAGCTCAGATTCTGCCCACACTGACTGCCAACCCCCCCTCCCCCACTGCCAGCATGTGCCCCCCCACCTCTTCCGGAGCAAAAGAGTTGTCCACCCTTGGGCTTACAGAGACAAATGTACTAAAATAATCAGTTAATAAAGGAAACAATGGCGAAGAAAAGGAGATATTTACATCCAGACTAATGGCAGAAATACCTCATTAATGAGGCGCAGCATTTTCAGCATGAAACCGGAAATGGTGGTGAACAGTGAGCTAATCAGAACAAAGAGTGGCAGGTCTCAGGATGCGGTGTAGACTGAGCTGCCTTCTTATGAGACACACCCTGTGGAGCTCAGAGATAAGGAACAGGGCCCAGTTAAAAGAGCAAGGTGTTCATTACCTAAGCAAACTGTGACATTTTCAGGTGCAAACCAGCAGCGTCTGATAGTGCCTTTCAATTCTGTTGTACATCACAGTGTGTGGAAACCGTAAAATATATTCCATACTATTCTCTGTGGTTTCTTCCTAGCACAGGAAGTGCTTATCAACAACTACCGTACTCTTTAAAACCATTACTGTCACAATGGGTATGTAGAATCAATGCATTCTTGCAATTGTAGGCAACAACAAACTAGGCAGTTCTGCTTGGGTAAAACCTTGCGAAGAATATGATTTCCTGGAAATCTGAGATTTGGATTTCATTCTATTTATCTAACTCTTATGACTGCAGAGGAAAATCTGAAGAAGTGTGAGCAGCATCTGCTGAGGACCAAGGACAACTCTGTACTACTTTTCCTGATACAGGTACTACTCTTCTTTTTCCCCTCTGCTATTACTGACTGCGACAAAATGATCCAAGTTTTAAAAATACTGGCACAGTATTTGAGTAATGGTATAAAAGTGGAAGCATGGAAAGAAGAGCTCCTTCCCCCACAAGCAAGAATTACCGTATTTTTCTGTGTATAAGACGATGCTTTTTGCTAAAAGGGGGGGGGGCAAAATTGGGTGTCATCTTATACATGGATAGTGAATGCAGAGTGGGGACGTGCAATTAATGGCAGCAGCAAGCAGGAGATTGACAGCGGGTGATTGGTGGCTGCGGCAAGGCCTGCTGGCAATTGGCTGTGGCTGTGGCAAGTGGGCAGGTGGGGCTGTTGGTGGCAGCGAGCGGGCAGACAATTGGTGGCTGCAGTGAGGTGTGCGATCAGCAGTGGCTGTGGCAAGCAATCAGCAGTGGCGGGCAGGCGGGTGAGTGATTGGCGGAAGTTACCCCCCCCCCCAAAAAAAAGCGAAACAACTTAATTTCTTAATTTCGGGTTAAAAAAAATAGGGGTCGTCTTATATGGGGGCATCTTATACACGGGAAAATACGGTACATGGTGCTGACACTGCATCCTTTTCCCACACTTCTAAATAACTTTATAACTCTCCTGCTGATTTGTTACTGTGCCAAGTTCAAGGTGTTACTATCCTATATAATAAAGTGCCTGTGTCCCTCCGTAGCTTTCCGCGTGTCACTGAAATTCGCTACTGAGCATGCTCTCCACTGACGCAGGGATTGGAGGGAGCGGGGAGAGAGGTGGGAAAGGGGGTGGAGTCGCAAGGGAGAGGGAGATAGGAAAAGGGAAGAGTGACAACATGCACGAACACTCAGAGGTAAATAGTGATGGGTTCTGGGTAGGGAAAGGGCTATAAGGGAGGATAGAGGTAGAAAAAGGGTAGAGGGGACAGAGGTAGAAAAGGAGTAGAGGTTCCACATATCTTCTAGCGCCCGTTAATTTAATGGGCTGAACGTCCACTAGTTGATGCATAAAGCCCTCAACTGTGTGGGGCCAGCTTACTTGTCTTACTCTCTATGTGCCCATTCAACTGCTTCAATCTGTGGAAGAGGAATTTCTACAGGTGCCACGTAATACATGTTTGCAGTTGTAACATCAAACTTTTAGTCTGGCAGCAACAAGACTTTGGAACTCCCTGCCTATTGACATATGTCTTTTCAGCACCTGCTTAAAGCATTTCTTAAAAGGCAACCCTATCCAGATGCATAGTTTCTGACATGTTTTAATCTCTCCAATTTTAATGCTCTCCACATATTTTTAACAGTTTTCATTAATATTCTTAATATTTATTGTAAACCGCTTAGAGGTGTTATTACAATCAACTGGTACATAATAAATTTTGTTAATAAAATAAATTAAGTTCCCCTTTTAGGGCTACAATTCCGTAAGTTGTATAACAGCCAATCCTTCTTCCCAGGGAACTATAAGAATTGTAGTTCTGTGAGGGAAATGCATGTTTCGTTACTACTCTCAGCACCCCTCACCAAACCACAGAATTCTTTGGGGGAAGCCATGACAGTTAAAGTGGCACAATAGTGCTTTAAACATGTAGTGTGGATGTGGTCCACTTCTCTGTGTAGTTATCAAGATCTTCCCCCACTCAAACTAGGAGGCTCCCAATTGTTAAGAGGTTACCCCTTATGATAAGCTATGTGAAATTGCAGAGAGAAGAAAAACATGCAGTATGTCCTCCTAAGAGCTCTATCCAACACAGACAACTTATTGGTTCTCCTTAATTTGGCCTAGTTAAAAAGTATTATTTCTGGGTCAGACCTTTGTTAAGTACCAGCCAGATTCTATATCTGTCTATCTAGCCTTTCTCTTAGAAGACCAGTCAGCCCAGCCATCTATCCTTTGGTTTCCCTACTTGTTTTCCTCCCAGACTTCCAGTTTCCTTGTCTGCCTGGCTCCTTGCCGCTCCCATGAATGTGCCTTCCAGTCTCTTTCACATAGGCACCCCAGCTTGAAGCTTCGTATACCATTTTGTGTTGTATTTGTGGCCCTGCTTCCATTTCTGTCCGAGTCCTCCTGTGGGATCTTCACCAGTGCTCCACCAAACCTTTCAGGTCTCTTACTCAAGGCACCCCATGTGTCCACATACATAAACATAAATCTTTAATACGGTCAAGGACCAGCAAATGTGTCCATATGTCTATAGCCCTGTGCCAACAGCAATTAAAATCACAAATTTCAAAATACATCTATGTCAAGTCTTTACTTTGCATTTAACCTGGTTATTAAAGGTAAAGGGACCCCTGACCGTTAGTTCCAGTCCCGCGACTCTGGGGTTGCGGCGCTCATCTCGCTTTATTGGCCGAGGGAGCCGGCGTACAGCTTCCGGGTCATGTGGCCAGCATGACTAAGCCGCTTCTGGCGAACCAGAGCAGCGCACGGAAACGCCGTTTACCTTCCCGCTGGAGCGGTACCTATTTATCTACTTGCACCTGACATGCTTTCGAACTGCTAGGTTGGCAGGAGTAAGGACCGAGCAACGGGCGCTCACCCTGTCACGGGGATTCGAACCGCCGACCTTCTGATTGGCAAGCCCTAGGCTCTGCAGTTTAGACCACAGCACCACCCACGTCCTAACCTGGTTATTAGGGAGGAGCAAAATGAATGGGAGTGTTCTACATTTATTAGTTTCCTTGTAGCACCGCTTAATTGCACTGAGGAAATGTTTTAAATGTCATGAGGAGTTTCTATACTAGAACTCTTCAGTGAAGCTCAGGAGTTGCTTTTCTAAAATTACCTGGATGTGGAATTTAAATGGAGGGTTCACTTCACACAGCACTTAAGATGCTGTTACATCACCAACTAACGCTCTTCTCCTAGCCAAGGCCCTTCTATAATGTCTACTCATAAGTAAGTTCCAGTCCACAAAGGTCCCTTCTAATCTCATTGAAAGGTACAGCCAGTTTTACTGCTTCCTGATGATTCAGATCAGATAAGTAACAAATAGCCTCTGATCTGACCCTTGAAAAAGCCTATATAATTATCTCAATATCAGTTTCTTCTCCACGTGAGGGCAGGTGATTTCCTCTCATTTTGGGGTGTCAAAACTGCACTATGTAAAGCATTATTTTACCATTAAAAAACAATTAGAGGAAGATCAATAAAGCTCCCCACCATGCCAAAGAAGAAATACAGACACCTGGGTATCTGAGAAGCTATTCAAGGCTCAAATCACAATATATTTGTCAGTAACTCCCCCAGCCCAGAACAGGAGACCCCCCCAAAAAAAAAACACCATAAAAAGCAGAATGTGATCTTGTAAAAAAAATTCATAGTAGGGATATCAGATTTGCAGAATTTCTTTAGCATGGCTGGTTAAAGTACGAACATTTAACTTTATTTAAATAATCCACTTTAACAACTGTGCATTTACCAGCCCTTTGAAGGAAAGCAGCCAAGTGGCACAATGCATTTTCTTCTCTCTCTCTCTCTCTCTCTCTCTCTCTCTCTCTCTCTCTTCCTACACCCAGCAATACCTGAATGCCCATCTTGACCCTTCTTATTCAGAGAAGCAGTGCTATTGCCACCAGGTGCTCAACAAGTGCCTGGGCCCTGACACTCTGCATCCGTGGGCAGGCAGATATCTAGAGCCAGGAGAGGGAAAAGAGCACCACATGTAGTTGTCACAGAACTGCAATATATCCCCCTAGCTAGAAACAGTACAGTGGAACTATCCTGACAGGCTCTAAACTGCTGAGCCTAAAGGTAGCATCACTACAGTAGTAGTAGTAATAATAATAATAATAATAATAATAATTATTATTTATTATTTGTACCCCGCCCATCTGGCTGGGTCCCTCCAGCCACTCTGGGCGGCTTCCAGCAAATATTAAAAAACAATACAGTAGGTAGTAGGTAGCAAGTGGGAAATGAGGAAGAGTCAGAGGAAATAGAATGGGGAAGGTGGAGGCGGACTCAGGAAATGGTCTGAGGGCACAGGATGCAGCCATTTTACTTAAGCTAAGCAAGTCTGGGTCTGGATGAGAAACAACCCCAGAATCCCATGTATGCCATCTTGCGTTCCAGTTACAGGTAGGTAGCCGTGTTGGTCTGTCATAGTCAAAACAAAATAATAATAATAATAATAATAATAATAATAATAATAATAATTTCACACTGTTCACACGACACTAAACACAGGTCCCAACTGTGTACACAGATATAAAGAAAAAAAAATTAAAAAATAAAAAAATTCCTTCCAGTAGCACCTTAGAGACCAACTAAGTTTCTTCTTGGTATGAGCTTTCGTGTGCATGCACACTTCTTCAGATACACTGAAACAGAAGTCACCAGACCCTTATATATAGTGAGAGGGTGGGAGGGGTATTTTTAACCTTCTCACCCCTTGCTTTTTCCTGTAAGACTAGTTGCAGTCGTTAACAGTCGCCAACAGGTTTACCACAGCTATCAGCCTATCACCCATTCCCACCACCCTTCTGAGTAATACCCCTCCCACCCTCTCACTATATATAAGGGTCTGGTGACTTCTGTTTCAGTGTATCTGAAGAAGTGTGCCTGCACACGAAAGCTCATACCAAGAACAAACTTAGTTGGTCTCTAACGTGCTACTGGAAGAATTTTTTTATTTTTTAATTTGTTTTGATCTTGAGTTCCGTGATGAAGGAAAGGCAGAACTTTAGTCTATAAATTGATCAAATAAAAAAGAAAACAGTTTAAAAATTGCCTCTGAACCATTATTGGATGCTGACGTCACATATTTATTCCAGTTCACAACCTCTTCAGGTGTGGGTGTGTGGGTGTAAAATAGTGCTCGCCTTTGCAATTGCATCAGTACTGCATAACTGGCTGAAGAGCTCTGCAAGAACATACGGGGCAAAACCAGAAAGATGTCATACAGAACAAGATCACCATCAACTGGAATTGATTAGATCATTGCCTGAAGGCTGACGCAGTTCATCACCCCACGAACCACTGTTATTTATTTGTTGACCACATGTTTGAAAACTTTCCTACAACATGTTCAGGAAAGTATACACAAGATTCTCTCATTTCACCCTCAACACTATCCCTGCAAGACATATTAGGCAGTGACTTGCTCAAGGCCACCCACTTAAGTGCTGTAGCACAAGAGGACATATAGAAGTGAACAGCCAGTGTCACTGGAATATTTAGGGCCATAAAGATAAGCAGAAAACACCATTCAAGATTTTCTCTACAGTTTAGACTGATAAAAGTTTTAAACCCTCTTCTACAGAAAGCTGGGAGATAATCTGGGAAAGAAATTAGCAGGGGGAAATTCTAAGGTCACTTGAATGTATTGAACTACGTTGTCCCCATTTAAGGCCCCTGAATTGTGTTGTTGACTTCAGTTCTACCCATTATGACACAGAATGAAAGCTACTATTAGCACTGCAGCTTTTCAAGTTGTGCAGCAGCAGACAGGTGTCAAAATCACATTTGTGTCCTCATTCTAATTAACACCCTCCATCATGATTTCCAGATAAAGAGCAGTTTCCTAAACAAGACTGCAACTAACTTGTCGGTCTTATTCTTCAACGCGGCAGCAAATAATACAGAAACACTATCCCTGTATTATTATTATTATTATTATTATTATTATTACGGTATTATTATTATTAAAGTTGAAAACATTCCTCTATTTTGTAGCTTTAGACTTATTCAATGTTCTGTGGTTTGTACTACATCGATAAAGAGTATGTAAAGGAACGTTGGAAAGCAGTCTAAGAAAATTAAACTCTAGAGATGTACAACTTATATTAAAATGAAGAAACATCACACTGTTACTTGTTTCTGAAATCAGAAACAAACCTTTGCTTTTCATCTGTTTTTCATATCTAGAAAGAAAGTGGGTATTTAATAACACATTCCTTATTCCAGCCTTGTGCGTAAGCCAGCATTAGCCTTGTAGCCACAGGCAACGAAGAACTGCCTGCAGGGAAGTGCATGGAATTTCCACGCAATAAGAGGGCTGGTGCGAAGACTGGCAGAGTAATCTATCCCTCCATTGCGCATGCTCACAAACATGCACACATGCACAGAAATCAAACAAACTGCCAACAGAGAGCTAAGCAATTTACCAGAACATTCTTAGTAAACTCTTCAAATCGACTAAGATTCTGCTTTTAAATCTTAAAACTCCCTACAAGACTCTTGGCGCTATCTTTGTACTAAATCCTACACTATAAATATCCCACCTCAATGTAATGTGGGTAGACCAAGTTCCCTAAATTTTGGTCGGCCTTGGTTGTGAGTCATTTTGTAGTCACCACCAATGGCAACCACACGAGTAAGAACATAAGAAGAGCCTGCTGATCGTGCCAAAGGCCCATGTAGTCCAGAATCCCTAGACTAGGACTATGGAAGCCCAGCACCAGAATCTGTGTGCAACAGCAGTCTCCCCACCTGGGAATTCCCACCAACTGGAATTCAGATTGTGGTATCCTGCCTCCAACGGTGGAGACAGAACACAGCCATCCTGTCTAGTTTCCACAGATAGTCTTATCCTTGATGTATTTGTGTACAGCAATCCTCTTTTAAAGCTATCCACACGGGCAGAAATCTCTATCTCTAGTGGGAGCAAATTCCATAATTTAAGTACGTGTCTTGGGGGGGAAAGTACTTGTTCTCTCCCACTCTGGAGGCTAGGACCCGAACCAATGGATTCAAGTTACAAGACAGGAGATTCTGGCTAAGCATCAGGAATAACTTTCTAGTGTTATGAGACAGGGAGAACAATTTTTCTCTGTCCACTTCCTCCACAATTTTATACACCTCTCTTAGGTCTCTTTGCCTTTTCTGTAAACAAAAAGCCCCAAATGTTGTTAAAACTTTCCTCTTAGCAGAGTTCCTTCATCCCCTTGTTCATTTTGGTTGCCCTTACCAGAACCTCCTCTTCCCAAAGCCTTCTAGACACAGAGATGGAAAAAGCAGGGTGCCATATGCCCTCCTCTTTCTAAATTAATTTGTCATCTCCCATCAGTTTCTCCAAGAGCAGCATGTGCACAGTACATCTCCATGCAAGTTAAAGGAGTAGAAGGCATTCGCCTCCAATCAATATTTTGCTTGCGGGGGGGGGGGGGGAGGAGAGAGACCTGATCTGGCAAAGGCAGCCTTTGCCACAACCTGAGGTATGATTTGTGTGATACATCTTCTACTGCTATATAGTTTATTTTGAATGTGACTACGCAATGAGCACTTAGCAAAATGTGTTCACATGACATCTGCATATCCTGTTATGCAACTGCTCTATCTGCATCTTAATAATCCATAGAGAAAGGTGTGGTGGAGCTGTACCACTCACCTGACCTCCCTCCAGCCGAGTTGCTGCTATATACTGGGACAGAGTGCAGGAGAGGCAAAATAAATAAAGTGGTGAGGTCAGTGTGGTGCAAGCATGCTGGTAAAGCCAGTCTGGCACTCCTGCCCCTGTATTCGCATTGTGCCAACCACACTGACACAGCTGGGGGTGAGCGGCACAGCCCCACCACAACTTCTGCTAATGCTAATAGCACAGGTGTACTGTGCAGTTGTATTTCACTAGTACAGATAAAGTAGATATCAGTTATTTAAACCTTAATTAGAAATCTGTTATCAATCTCAGCCCCTCCCAGCAGCCTAAAATGCAGGGACCACTACCGGACTACAATTCAAGGTTCTTGTAAACTACTCACTCTCTCAACACCTCCTCCCACTAGCCAAGCCTGCAATATGGAGATAACAATGAACTATGCCCAACCTACAACACTGACATAGTATCTCTAAGCCTCACCCTCATCTTCAATGTAGGAACAACACTGGGCAGCTTACTTTTCTGTTCCTAGTACAAGACTTGTTTGCACAGCAATTTTTAAAGAAACAACAACAACAATAATAAATGTTTTCCCATACAAGAAGACAGTTTGAAGGAGTATAAATTTATTGCTTTGATTCTACTTTGGGGTGGGAAAAACAATGCTGCGAAATCACTGCCAAGTCCTGTGAGCAGCTGTCACTTTTTCCACTCTAATGAGAGATATAGGCAAAGCGTCAAAAGTAACCAGGAAACCCAGTTTACAGACAAAGGAATTATCAGCAGAGCACTTTCTTATGTATATGCCTCTGGCATATTCAGAAAACATGCAGATGGGGAAAGGGATTCATTGCTCACTTCACACTGGGATTTAAAGACACTTGGAAGCAATGGAAGATCCTCAGCACTATGAGGTGTCTCCAAAGCCTGATGAAAAGCGAGAGACTGAATCCTCCCTTCCTGCAAGTTCTCCATAAAACCTATTGAATAAATAAAAATAGTTTGTCAGAATATTCGCAGGACACAGAAGCGTCTGTGTCTCCTGTCCAATATAAAGTGAGAGATTCTTCCCCCTTTTCAAGTTGCCGGTATTTGCAGTGTGTATGTGGGGAGAGACACACAGAACCGAAGAGGACTCTCACTTTGTGTTGGGCAACCAGAGACAGCTGGCTCAGTTAAGATTTATGGCTAGCACCTGCCAAACACATTTATGGACTCCCAAAACAGCATTTCTGCCAGGGTGGCAACAACCACACTGCCATTAAAAATAATAATAACCAGGGAGGTGTGTGTTCTAGCAATGGAAACAGATCATAGCCTTCTACGACTAAAGTAAGGACCCTTTTCTTTTCAAATCGTGGTTATGAAATAGGATAGCTTTTCCTGGTGTTTAGCCCCTTTTTAAAAAATATTAAAATGTCAGTGTGCTTAAGAGGCACCAAAGAAGAGAACTCAGCCTCTAATGTTGTGGGGAGAGGGGGATCATATTGTCCACTGAACACTGAGAAAATGGAAATTTTCGGGCAACAGAACCAATTCCTTAAGGGTGATGTCAGGAGCCCTCATAACTGGAGAGTAACTGACTTTATTGCACAACCTCCCTTCCATTTAGAGAAAAAATATGAAATACCTAAAACTAATATTCAGGTATTGATATTCCTGTTTTGGCAACCAGTTATAATCCTGCCTCATTTTTCCGTCCAGAGAAACAAGTAAAACTAGATTACTAGGATTTACTTAACCAGAATTCACATAAATGCCACTAGGAATGGAGAATTGTTTTTGACTAATGGTAAAAGACATAATAAAATTAAAAAAATTGTCCAGTAGCACCTTAGAGACCAACTAAGTTAGTTCTGGGTATACGGTAAGCATTTGTGTGCATGTAGGATCCCTAAGACTAGATTTAGTAAGTAAAATCACCAAAAGTACTATGCAGATTTCAATCACTGTACTTCCTGACAAGATTCAACTGGTACAGATAATTCACAAACAATATGACAATATAAGCAGACAGTTCACATTGGGATGTGTTATTGTTTTTGGGCTTTGGCCCACAGAAGCTTATCCCATCTATTACCTTTTAAAGATGCCACAAAATATACTGTATAACCAAATGTGTTTTAGCATTCCTTTCTTCGCCTCCCTTTACAACTGTAGAATTTAACAAAGAAGTATACAAAATCTTCTTAAAATAATTGTGAGGAACTGCTTAACAGAAATCTAAAACAAATGCAAATTTAAAATGTTAACTTCCGGGGGTGGGGGATCACATTAAGGTATGGGTTGGTGCCTGCTTGCAGGCATATAAGACAGATGTTCAGGGGAGCACCTGCCAGCAATAGAAAAATAACCGAGGCAAGTTCAACTGATGACACCACAGGTGATACAATAAAACTGCATGCAACTGATGGAAGCGATAGGGCAGTGCTCTCATCAGAAAAGCAATACATGACTAATCAAAAATCATAAAAGGGGCAAATTCTACTCTGACTTATTAAGGAATGCAACCATCTTAATGACTACTCCAGGTCAAATATGAGACAATACTACAAAGCTTAAGGACATCTACTTTGCTGAAAGCATACGAGTGTAGAAAACATTTGCTGTTTATGATCATGCAAACACATGCACTGTATCTTAGAGGTTAGCATCAAGCAGAGCTCCTGTGAACTAAGTTAGTAGGAGGTCCATTATGCTTCTAAGCAATAGAAAAACTACAAAGTATTTTTGTATCAGTCTAGTAAAGTTTCATAGCTTCCTAAGACTCCCATTTTTAATTAAAATAAACAGGCATTTAAAGCTCCTAGAGAGAAGCTCTCAAGAGAAGCCACAAATCTTTCTTTTATTTTGCTAAGTCTGTATGCTACAACAATTTGTCAAAGGCAGGTTTCACATCAAGGATGAAAATGGCAGAATGCAAATTGTGTAGAATCAGTCCAAGTCCAGCTTTAGTTTGGCATCAATAAAGTGTGTGGTCATTACTTGTGCCTAATTAGATGCAGTCTGCCAAGCACAGGAAGCACTGACTTATGTAGCAATCAGCAGCAAATGCCTTGCTTAGCTTTACCATATGACACAGTATTTACCTGGGTAAACACCTACATTTTATCCTAACCCAGTAAAAACTATTCTTTCCACAAGGGAAAACTCATACGTACCAACCTGGCTATCAATACATGCAGCATTGTTATGTGATCATATAAAGTAAATAACAGATGAATAAACTAAATTTGGGGCTGTGCACATAAAAAAATTAAACCCGCAGAAGTGTTGATACTGACCACTGAATATCCGCTTGTGAACTCTCTCAAAGCTGGGTCAAGTGGGCTTCCCTATTCCCTCTTATTGAAACAGAAAATCTTCGGCAGGATTTATTGTATTTCTAAGTACTGTTGCTGGAGTTGCAGCCCAACCAGCAGCTCAACAGAAAAAGAAGTACATCATATGCAGTTAGCTTATCTGAAAATGGAAACTTGATTTCTAAAACTTAGCTAACACACTGCTAAACAGTCATGGCATTAACTCAGCCAATACAGTAATTAATTTCATATGTGGAGTACCAAGTGAAAAGCACCTCATTAGCAACTAGGGGTCGTCGTCCCCCTGAAAGAGTGGGGGAGGGGGTGGAAAGGCCAATACTTCATTTCCCTCTTCCAAATGAAATGCTACCAAATGTCATTGCCCAAAATGCAGCTTACTCACATTCCTCCTTTTCTTCTGGGGTTGGTAAGTGAAAGGATCACACAGCACAACCAAAGAGCAGTTTGGCACAGAGATTGCCAATTACTTATCCTTAGCATATTGGGTCAGTTATATGCCTCCTTTTTTATTTACAGTTATCTGACATCTATTGCCAATCTGCAGTAATTTTGCTTAGTGTACTAATTTAGATTGTCCTATTTTGGCAATAAATAAATGCCAGAGAAAACCACTTAACTACCTGTGCTCTGTTCAAAAAATATTTTTCCTAAGAAACCCTTTAATAGATTCATCACTAGCCAATGAGCAGTTCAGGGCCCAACAGAAGCTATCCAGCCACAAAATAAATCAGCAACTTCCTCTGTAAGGAAGATTAGCAGGGCAAGTATCCCAACGTGTTTTACTTTATACCAGGGGATATCTATACAAAGATACTTTATTAGTAAATGAGTGTGTGGCAACTGTGTCCTTAGTAAAGTAAGTTTAGACTTTATCAGAGACAGAAATTGCTCTATTCATTTATACTACTGTGTGGTCTCTCAAAGCTAGTTGTGCAGAAATTAACATGCATTTCCTGGCAATGGCTACCATCAGAACAGAATTCAGGAAAGGAGCATATGCATCTGTCTTGGTGAGACTTAATAATGTGGGTGTGGAGAGTGTTTATATATAAACTTAGCAGTACTTAGTTTATATTTTGGTTGCTGTATTACTAACCCTGTTAATATTGTTTTATAGATTATAAATGCTGTCTTGATTTGTTAATCGTGTGCTATGACTTTTGCTTTAATTTTGATGTTTAGCTTTAGTTTTGTTAACAGCTTTTTATAGACTGCAATGGTTTTACCAACGATTTGTTAATTATTCTATATGATTTATGCTGTATTTGTGATGTTCTATCATGTTGTTGTTGTTTGGAAGCCGCTTTGGTGTTCATTTGAATGAAAAGCAGCACAGAGTTATAATAAACCAATCAAAAGCAGGGTAGCAACCTCGAATATGTTCACACAACTAGACCCATCACACATTCAAATCTGCTATCTATGGCTTTAGCCCAACAGAGCAATAAGCTACCTCCTCCTGAGCTGCCCCAGTGCCTCCCCAAACTCTACCCTAAGTAGGATCGAATCACCGTCACTTTTAAGGGCCTCTCAAATCTGCCAGAGGAAATGACACAGCTCGAACTTGCAGCCAGCTGTGCACCGAGTTACACATCCAGCTCGACCAACTTTGACAAAGGCAGGAAGGCACAAAGCTATCTGGGGACCGGCCGGTCTACTCGGATACACCAAGTGCTTAGCAGTCTCCCACGTCCCAGAGCCAGAAGGGTGGGGGGTTCGGATTCAGAACACGTCAAGCAGACCGAAAACAGGGGCAAGCCAACCCCCTCGGCCTGGGCATGCCCTGGAGTCAGGATGCAAGTGGCGCAGAGGGAAAAGGCGATGCAGGCGGACGAGCCGGCAATTCCGCCACTGCTTCCGCGGGTCTGCTGGGGGGGCGGCGAGGAAAAGGGGAGGCAAAAACCCTGCCGTGCGTTCTTCACCTTCACCCTCCCCTTTGCTGCCCTATCAACGTTGAGGAGGGAGGCAGAGCTTGACGCCCGGCCACTTCCCCTGCCCGCACGCCAAAGCAAACTTTGCAAACTTTTTTTTTTTTTTTGCAAAAAAAATAAAATAAAAATAAAATCGCCCCGTTGTTCCCGCCCGGCAAACCCCCACCACCCCGCGCCTGCTGACCTTCCACCCTGCGGAGCTGTTGCTGTCGCCCTTGTCCTTGAAGTAGGGCACGTTCTTGACCATCCACTCGTAGATCTGGGACAGCGTGAGCCGCTTCTCCGGGGCGCTCTCGATGGCCTTGGTGATGAGGTCCGCGTAGGACAAGTTGCCCCAGGCGTTGCGCCGGGACGAGCTGCTCTTGCGGGGCCCCGGCGCCGAGGCCAAGGCCGGGCCCGGCTGCTGCTGCTGCTGCTGCGGGTGCTGCTGCTGCTGCTGCGGGTGCTGGAGGCACGGGAAGTCCCCGCAGAGGCAGCCTCCCAGGTCGGCGGCCTCTCCTCCGCCGCCGCCAGCCTCCAGCAGGCTGAGCAGGTCTCCTCCGGGCGACGAGGCGCACAGGGCCGCGGCCACCGGCCCGCAGCGGGGCGGGGAAGCGGCCCTGGCCGGGGTGGGAGCCGGAGTCTGCCCGGGGCTGGGCGGCGCGAGCTCCGGGCGGGGCAGCGGCCAAGTGCAGGATCGCGGGCGAGGCAGCGGCTGGAAGTCGGGGTCCGTCTCCACGGGCTGAGGAGCCTCGGCCATGGCGGGAAACGGAGGCGGCGACGGCGGAGAAGGAGAAGAAGGAGAGGCGCTCGGCCTCCTGTTGCGCCTCCTCGGAGGAGACGTTTCCCTCAGCAGCAGCAGCCGCGCTCGCCTCTCTCGCGGACTAGCGGGCCGGCGCTGACACGACAAGCGCCTCCACTCCCGACTAGCTCTCCGGGGCCGCCCCTTTTGCCCCGAGGCGAGGGACGCGGCCTCGAGGGCGGCCCGAAACGCCCCTGGAGGCGCTGCTCTGAGGCGGAGCCTGGGGGCGGGAGGGAGGCCGGGCGGACGAGCGCGGCGCTCTCCCGCTCCCGCTCCCCGCTGCTTTGCTGAGGGGAAGGGCTGAGAGTGTCGCCCGCGACGGCGGGGGAACCAAACAGGGCAAGGCCGCCCGCCCGCCCGCCCGCCTGCTTCCCCGGCCGACCCTTCCCGAGGAAGTGGGGGGGGGGATACACGTGTGTGCACGTTGCGTGTGAGTGAGAGGCGGTGGGGTTAGGATGTGGTCGCTGCGGCCGTGGAAGCGAGCGAGATTTCAGCAGGCAGGATGCGAGGGGGCGGAGGGCGCAGCGGAAAGAAGCGCGCGCGCGGAATCCCCGGGCAGGGCACGCTGAGCGGGAGAAGAAGGCGCGCTAGGGTGGGGTCCCCTGGGTGAGCAGACTTCAGTTACCTATGGTTTGCTTGTACCGTGTTTCCCCTATTTTAAGACACTGTCTTATATTTTTTTTTCTCAAAAAAACACAGGGTGGCTTATTTTCAGGGGATGTCTTGGCTCCCTGAGCACCAGGAACAGGAAGGAGGGGCTTAGGAGGCGACGGGGACAATGGCAGCACTATGGCTTATTTTCAGGGTATGGCTTATTTTTTGCAAATGTGATAAAAACCTGCCATGGCTTACTTTATGACTACATCTTAAAAAAGGGGAAACAGGGTACTGTACTTGTATTTATCCACGTCTGGCTTTTATACCACCCGTCTTCATAGCTCCTTGGGTAGTTTACAGATGGTATAAATAATTTTTTAAAAAAACTTTATTTATTTATTGCATTTATATTCCTGCTTTTCATCCAAGGAGTTCAAGGTGGTGTGCATAGTTTACCCACCTCGATCAGAAGAAGCTTATACCAACTATCTGCTAGCTGACACAAACATAGAGACTACTAAGGCTGTAGCTAAGTATTGCTACTTGGCGGCAAGAATAAGACAAGCTAGGATGAAAGCAACCACTAAAGATAATGATTCCAGTCAATCCATAGCAGACGGAGAGGCGACAGAGACTTAACTTTTAATAGCCATGTTTTTAACAGTCAATTTTAAAACTGTGAAATATTTAATATTATTATAAGAGATAGAAATCCTACTTATGAATTGAATTGTATTATTTATTGCTGGTCTTTGACCGTATTAAGTTTACTACTACTAGTTTACCCCCCCCCCCATTTAATCCTAACAACAACCCTGTGAGGTAGGCATGGCTGAGAGGCCATGAACGGCCCTTCGTCACCTAGTGAGCTTCATGGCCAAGTAGGGATTTGGACCCCAGGTCTCAGCTTGACGCTAACCACTATGCCACACTGGCTCTTGACCAGTGCTGTTTTTCTAGAGAAAGAGTTGCCGGAATTCACCATGAACACCTCTCTCGTTCTCTTAGAATGGCAGTGGCGCCCACCTGAGGTGCCGGGACTACTTTCTGGTGCGTTCCAGCTGGGAGGGAAAGCCCTGCTCTTGACATATAGTGAAATAAAACTGCTAGCACATTTGTGAAGCTAAGCAAGGTCCAGTATGGTTTCAAATTGGATGGGGGAACGTGTGTTGAGATTCCTGCATTGCAGGGGGTTGGGCTTAGAGGACCCTCATTTTCCCTTCCAACTCTTATGATTCTATTCTAAAACATTATTAACAATTAACAGTGCAACCAACAACACAACCAATGCAAACAAACTAAAAGCACACTAAAAACATGTAACTAAAAATAAAATAAAAGGGGGGGGGAATTAAAAGCTCTTTAACTAGGGAATTAAAAGCTCTTTAAGTCCGCAATCTGAGTGCTAGACAACCCTCTCCAGGAAGGGATTTGCACAGCTGAGGTGCCACCACTGAAAAGGCCCCGTTCCCTAGTAACCACCTGCCTCACCTCATTTGGTGAGTGACCACATTTTCCACTTGCTGAAGTTTCCAGACCATTTTCACAACCTCCCTGAGCGCACATTACAATAGTATCAGAGGTCATCAAGGTGAGAATGACAGCGGGGAGATTGCTATCTTCCAGCAGTGGATGTAACTGGCTCACAGTAACCCTGTGTGACAGGTTAGGCTGAGAGAGAAATAGACAACTGGCCTAGTGAGCTTCATGGTTGTGTAAAGATTTCAGCTACATTTTCTTCCCCTTCACTTTTTAAAAGAATGATTAGTGTTCCACCATCAGAGGCGTAGGAAGGTCAGGTAGTACCCAGTGCGGAAAATTTCTTGTCCCCCCCCCCCCACATTGATTTTTTTTTTGCCTGCAAAAATGGTTTTACGTTATTTCATACTTTCTTACAAAGGAATAATAATAAGTAAAAATAAACTTTTATTTATATCCCGCCCTCCCCAGCCGAAGTCGGGCTCAGAGCGGCTAACATCAGATACATAACACTGATATAAAATCAAACAATAATTAAATTACTTCCTAAAAACATGTCAAAATCAAATTAAAGTCTAATTAGATGACTTTCCGCAGGGTTAGGGTTGGGAACAGTAAGTGCTCCACTGAATTGAAATTTCAGCCTTCGCGACATAGGAAAACGGCCAAGTAAACAGCTATTTTCGTGGAGGAGGGTCAAGATATTAACTGATATGCATGAAATTTCATATATAGCTATATAATCCCTAGTGTAGTAAGATAAGACCTTTGGAGCAGGCATTTTTTTAAATAAAAAAAAGTTTTTTATGAACCACCCTAGTAGGGCAGTAATTGTTCCTTAATAATTTGTCACCCCCTCCATGATGGAACCTGGGGCGACCCGCCCCCCACTTCCTACGCCCCTGTCCACCATATAAATGTAAGGCTATGCACACTTAGCAGGATGCAAGAACCATTGAACTCAGGTTAACAGTGCAGCAGGTTGTGTTGCCATTGTGTCACTTTCCACAAAGGAAAACAGACACACAGGTTTACACAAAAGAATGGCAATTCCCTGGTTCCAAGCTTACAAGTCGCTAGCAGTTCCAATAATCACACCACACTTAGGTATGTGCTGAATAAATGGTGAGGCAGGGGAGAAATCCAATGTTTTAAAATGGCATTGATTGAACAGTTAATGGAAGCATGTCCCCCTGAATGTTACATGTTCAGTGGCTTGGGGACTATTAGTAGAGTTGGGCTAGATCATTTTGGTGGTCCTCTCTTGGAAATTGGCAGGCAATTGGAACCTGGATGGGTATTACAACATTCCTGAGTTTACAGCTGCTGGCATACGGAATTCTCGGTCAGATGGCGCCAAGCAAACAGCAGACAGAACAGTTCTGGTGCGGACAACCTGCACCCGAAATCTTTTTTATTGCTTTGTCTAAAACATTTATAGGCAGCTTTCCCGACATTCAAAGCGGCATACAACACTCAAAAAGAACACAATAAAATCATAATAATAAAGCAAGCAATAACTATATAAACAGCCCCCAAATTATTAACTGCAATCCCGTAACCATTTTCCTGGGTTAAAGCCCCCATGAACTTGCTTCTGAGCAGATATGTACTGTATAGGATTGTGCTGTAAACAAAGCAAATGCCTGCCAGTTATGTCTTTTATCCTGCATGGAAAACAGCAAGACAGAGTCTTCCTCTCATGTAAAGACAAGCTGTTCCACAGCTACGGTCACTTCCCAGTGGCTTATTTTGTTGTTCAGTCGTTCAGTCGTGTCCGACTCTTCGTGACCCCATGGACCAGAGCACGCCAGGCACGCCTATCCTAAACACAATCTTCCCCGATCCTCTTGCCATGTGTATCTACATGCTGCCCACTGCCAACATTGGGATTGTAATACAGAAGCAGGTGTAAAAAGGTAAAGGACCTCTGATAGTTGAGTCCAGTCGCAGACGACTCTGGGGTTCCGGCGCTCATCTCGCTTTACAGGCCGAGGGAGCCGGCATGTGTCCGCAGACAGTTTCCCGGGTCATGTGGCCAGCATGACTAAGCCGCTTCTGGCAAACCAGAGCAGCGCACGGAAACGCCGTTTACCTTCCCGCCGGAGCGGTACCTATTTATCTACTTGCACTGGCGTGCTTTTGAACTGCTAGGTTGGCAGGAGCAGGGACCGAGCAATGGGAGCTCACCCCGTCACAGGGATTCGAACTGCTGACCTCATCAGCAAGCCCAAGATGCTCAGTGGTTTAGACCACAGCGCCACCCAGAAGCAGGTGTAAGGTAAAGGGACCCCTGACCATTAGGTCCAGTTGTGACCGACACTGGGGTTGTGGCGCTCATCTCACATTATTGGCCGAGGGAGCCGGCGTACAACTTCCGGGTCATGTGGCCAGCATGACAAAGCCGCTTCTGGCGAACCAGAGCAGCTCACGGAAACGCCGTTTACCTTCCCGCCGGAGCAGTACCTATTTATCTGCTTGCACTTTGACGTGCTTTCGAACTGCTAGGTTGGCAGGAGCAGGGACCAAGCAACGGGAGCTCACCCCGTCACGGGGATTCGAACCGCCGACCTTCTGATCGGCAAACCCTAGGCTCTGTGGTTTAACCCACAACGCCACCCGCGTCCCTTGAAGCAGGTGTATACAGCACCAATTATGGGAGCAGCCAACTAATTCCAGTTTTGTCCCCATCCTCCTCCCTGCTGAATTCTGCAACAACACAACACAGAGTCATGAGAAGGAAGCTGGCAGGCAGTGCCACCCTCTGGACCGGTTGTAAGAGGGCAGGCAGCAGGGCAGACTGAAGTTGATGGGGCAGTGCTACGTTTGCCCTAATGGACCAGCCTCCATGGGCAGTGAAGCATTTGTGAACTTAACTAACGGCCTAATACTGACTGCCGTAAATTAAGGCATGTCACCAGATTGCGTTTCTACATCTTTTGCACAGTCATAAAGGTTTCATTTCTTCTTCTTCACTAAGCTATTAACAGAATCATTCAAAATAATGTGAATGAGTACAGGGAATGGAAGTGGCTCCTCGTAAAATTTCACTCTGAAGGGTGGGAAAAGGTACTATGACTTTCCAGGACAATTGGTATTTGTAAGGAATTAAACAAAACTCATGCAGAGAATGCTAGTTCTTTTGGCCTCTTCATCTCCAACCCACGATTGATCTCCCTTTAAAGAGGACAAGGTAGCCTTTGCCTAAGACTATTTATCCTAAGCTAATAAATACTTCAATACAACCTCAGCACAGGGTGTTACCCTCCTGGTATGAGCAGTGGACCTTTGGCCTGTTGAGAGAAATACTACTATATTTCCCTTGCTGCAGAATATTGTTATTCAAACCAAAGTACAAGTAGGAGCCTTTGGGTACCAAAGTAAGCATACGATGTGCACATAAATGTAAGCAAACTCTACCACAGCTCTCCTAACTTTCCAAGTGTAATTCCTGTGGTGGTCCCAGCAGGCATATTATCTGTTTCATATACGAGAGCCAACAGCCTGCAAGAACCTTTTGCAAACATTTAGATCACCCTGCTTCACTTCTTTAGTCTTCTGAAAGGGGGAGAAGATGGCCAAGATGGCGGGCTTCCGTTATTTCTAAATATCTGGTGGAGTGGGGATTTCTATTCTCCAGTTGCTGTCTACTCACAAGGAATGGGGAGACAATCTCCAACCTTGCTGAAGGGCAGCAGGGCTTTTCCTACAGTGTTTTGTCATCTTTTGCAGGGGAAAGGAAGCAGAAGAGCAGGGCTGGGCTGTTTGTAGCCTGGTGGGCTTCCAAACGGAAAGAGCGGCCCAGTAAATGTTGCTGCCTGAGGTCATCCGTCTCCATTTCATGTACAAAAGCCAACTAAAATGGCGGTCGAATCTTACTTCAACCCTTGACAACAGGTCACTTCCAGTCATAGCCCACCAGCAACTATAATCTGGGACAGCCACCTCACTCTGCCTAATCGTATGACTGGCCCTGCAGAAATATCTACAGGGAAAAAACCCTAAGGAGGGAGATGCCACTCCAAAAAAATACCCCAGCATCGTAAAAACTAAGTGGCATGAAATGTTTGCTTCTTTTTTTAACAATGCAAGAACGAATAAGGCAATTGATCAATAATAAACAACATCCCAGAAGTCAAAGCAAAGAACACATGGCAAAATGTCTCATCTTGCATATCAAGAACATTAAAGGCAAAGGGTCCATTAGGTCCAGTTGTGACCGACACTGGGGTTGTGGCGCTCATCTCGCTTTATTGGCCAAGGGAGCCGGCGTACGGCTTCCGGGTCGTGTGGCCAGCATGACTAAGCCGCTTCTGGCGAACCAGAGCAGTGCACGGAAACGCCGTT
The DNA here is from genome assembly GCA_034642065.1 of Darevskia nairensis. Taxonomy (NCBI): domain Eukaryota; kingdom Metazoa; phylum Chordata; class Lepidosauria; order Squamata; family Lacertidae; genus Darevskia; species Darevskia nairensis. The sequence continues at coordinate 76,423 of JAWWNI010001522.1, forward strand.
TACCTTCCCGCTGGAGCGGTTCCTATTTATCTACTTGCACTTTGACGTGCTTTTGAACTGCTAGGTGGGCAGGAGCTGGGACCGAGCAACGGGAGCTCACTCCGTCACGGGGATTCGAACCGCCGACTTTCTGATCGGCAAGCCCTAGGCTCTGTGGTTTAACCCACAGTGCCACCCGTGTCCCAATCAAGAACATTACAGAAGGTTTAATTCAACGGCAGATCTCCTAAATCTGACCTGCCAAACAGGTAGAGTATGTGGATTGGTACAACTTGTTATAAATACAACAAACATCTACAAATAAATTTTGTAGATTAAACTGCTTGATTAAACTTTTCTGGAAAATGTTTTGGTTATGTAAGCTTTTCTGCTTAAGATATATTTGAAATTATATTAAATTAAAGATATGAAGAACCTTCAAGCTCCCTTCTAATTTTTAGCAATTTCATGTCTGGCATATGCTAAGAAAAACTCAAGCAGATATCTGTGTATGACTTTGTCGCTCACATCCTCAATGATAGATAAAAGACAGATTGTCGAGTAATGTTAGATAAGGTCCGGAACACTTGAAACCCATAACGGTTAACTTGAGGGCAGTGCCACCACGTGTGAAGAAAAATGCTTCTCTCACTACATCTCCAGCAGAGTATTGTTTATCTAATAATGCATCTGAACTGGAATCAGACACCATCTTTACATCACCTTAGGAACTCACTCTCTTAATAAAGTAGAGGCAGAGAAAGGTAGTTTTCCATGTTGCATAGAAGAAGAAGAAGAAGAAGAAGAAGAAGAAGAAGAAGAAGAAGAAGAAGAAGGAGGAGTTTGGATTTGATATCCCACTTTATCACTACCCGAAGGAGTCTCAAAGTGGCTAACATTCTCCTTTTCCTTCCTCTCCCACAACAAACACTCTGTGAGGTGAGTGGGGCTGAGAGACTTCAAAGAAGTGTGACTAGCCCAAGGTCACCCAGCAGCTGCATGTGGAGGAGCGGAGACACGAACCCGATTCCCCAGATTACGAGGCTACCGCTCTCAACCAATACACCACACTGGCTCATAGTATTCCATTGCTCTTCACTAATCTCTATACCGAAATCATTCTCTCTTTGACTTAGTCTATACTATAGCTTCTGTCCAAAACAGAGTTTGCAGTTTCATTCAAGCAACCAGCAGCTAACAGTTGCCTCAGTTTGAAATTGTCCAACAACTGAGAGAGAAAATACTTTTTGTGTGAATTGTTGTTGTTGTTGTTCAGTCGTTCAGTCGTGTCTGACTCTTCGTGACCCCATGGACCAGAGCACGCCAGGCACGCCTATCCTTCACTGCCTCTCGCAGTTTGGCCAAACTCATGTTAGTAGCTTCGAGAACACCGTCTAACCATCTCATCCTCTGTCGTCCCCTTCTCCTTGTGCCCTCCATCTTTCCCAACATCAGGGTCTTTTCTAGGGAGTCTTCTCTTCTCATGAGGTGGCCAAAGTACTGGAGCTTAATTATGTTTATAATTAATTAATTATATTAATTAATGTGTGAATTAGGAGCTTAATATATGGCTAGAGTAAGTTGCTTGTCTCATAAGGACCCATTAACAAGAGCGTATAGGTAAACCTAAAGGTAAAGGTACCCCTGACCATTAGGTCCAGTCTCGGGCGACTCTGGGGTTGCGGCGCTTATCTCGCTCTATAGGCCGAGGGAGCTGGCGTTTGTCCACAGACAGCTTCTGTGTCATGCAGCCAGCATGACTAAGCCACTTCTGGCAAACCAGAGCAGTGCACGGAAACACCATTTACCTTCCTGCCAGAGCAGTACCTATTTATCTACTTGCACTTTGACGTGCTTTCGAACTGCTAGGTGGGCAGGAGCTGGGACCGAGCAACGGGAGCTCACCCTGTCGCAGGGATTCGAACCGCCGACCTTCTGATCAGCAAGCCCTGGGCTCTGTGCGCCACCCGCATCCAACCCGCATCCTATTGGGGCCTAAATAGCAGTCTCAACTGCTGCAAAAGGGCATCTTGCAGCCACAGTTGTAGCCACACCTCTAGCATTTGAAGAGCCCGAAGTCAATGCTCCAAAACCATAATTGTTAAGGAGTTTAGTGATGGAAGGTTTAGGATGGGTTTCTTGCCGTAAGGTTAGTCTGGAGACTTTCCTTCTCAATTAGGGACTCCACCTTTGCACATTTAATAACAGTGCTTAAACCATTCACATTGCAGGACAATACTTTAAAGTTGGCCAGAAGAAATTACACCTGAAAGCTAAGGTTTGCATGTCTGACAACTCTGTACGAGAATATGGATGCCTGGAAAAGGTAAGAAATAGAAAACACAAACAACAATACTAACAATAGCGAATACTCGCCATAAGCGAGGCAGCAGCCTCTATGTTTAAACCCACATGGCCCTTTTATTTCAGAGGCAGTAGCCCCCAAGTGTGGTAACCGCCTCACCTCAATCAAACCAAAAGGAATAAACACCTCCAAACAGCCCAGACCTATGACTGAACATGTCAACCATGTCCTAGAGGCCCACAGAATACAGTTGTGCAATCCTTTCTTTTGCTGCATTTATACTAGACATTATGTGGTACTCAAGATGTAAAGCAAAGCCACATAACCAGTTCTATTTTTCTTGTTCCCTTAAAATGGCAATGGTGCCCACCTGAGTTCTGGCAAGTTCCGGCTGAAAAAAGCCCTGCTCACAACCAGTGCTCCTAAAATAGCCTATTTTTCACATATTGGCAAAAATGTTCCAGAATCAGGGGCGTAGCAATAGGGGGGCGGGGGGCGGTCCGCCCCGGGTTCCACCCCAGAGGGGGGTGACACTTTTCTAAAAAAAATAAAAAACTTTTTTAAAATTTTAACTTCATTGAAAATAAGAGATAATAGACACACACACACAGCCCCCCACACCTCACAAAGTGGCACTATCAGAGGGGGGTGACATTTTTAATTTTTAAAAAAAATTTAAATTTTTTTAATTTTTTTAATTTTTTATTATTATTTTTTATTTTAACTTTATTGGAAAAAAAGAGATAATAGACACACACACACACAACCCCCACACCTCACAAAGTGGCACCATCAGAGGGGGGTGACACTTTTTAATTTTTTTAAAATTAAAGTGGGGGGGGGATGACAAAAAAAATTCCGCCCCGGGTACCACCTGGGCTTGCTACGCCTCTGTCCAAAATGAGAATCAGAAATCTGAAATGGCATTCTTCACACAGCCGGCCTTGCTCACTGGATATCTGTGAGCAGAAGTCTTAAGTTACTGGATCTCTTAGAAATGAGAAAATTAAGACACGGGTGGAATATCTTCAGGGTTTGAAGCCGAGTTGTGAAAGGTATAACAAAACTGTAGATGTGGCCATGGCGGAGCTGTGCATATCTAGGCATTTGCCACTCCCTCTCAGATTGGGGGTGGGGGAAGAATTATCATTGTTATTAGAGCCTCCTCTAAGTTTCTTTTATAATCCGTTTGTTCTGAGAAATATCAGAAGATGTGGGTGCTGTGCTGTACTGCAATGCCTGCCCAGCTGTCCTCTCTTTAGCAGTTGTGCTACCCACCCAAGTGGCTGGTGACAGACAGGAAACTTGACTCATCCGACTGATGCTGAGGCCTGAAACTATTCCAGGCCCAGTTCTCAAATGTGGTGGCCTGCAAAGGTACGATTTGTACGCTGTGTAGTCAGGGCTGAGTCAAAATGCAAAAGGGGCAGCCTCGCTACCGTACAGAGAAAGAGGGATGTTGTCAAATTGTGAGGCCAAAGAAAAGCGTGGCTTGGCTTCATTAACATCACTGTGCAGTTTATAATGAAATGCAATGGAATCCGGATTTAACACAGAGAAGCAGAGATCTCTAGGCCAGGCATCCTCAAGATGTTTGGACTACAACTCCCATGATCCCTAGCTAGCAGGGCCAGTGGTCAGGGATGATGGGAATTGTAGTCTCAAAACATCTGGAGGGCCGAGGTTAAGGGAGCCTGCTCTAGTCTAGGCATAGGCAACCTTGGCTCTCCAGATGTTTTGGAACTACAACTCCCATCATCCCTAGCTAACAGGGCCAGTGGTCAGGGATGATGGTAGTTGCAGTCCCAAAACATCTGGAGGGCCGAGGTTCCTATGCCTGCTCTAGACAGCGTAGAGCAGCCTTTCTCAACCATGGGTGCCCAGATGTGGAACTACAACTCCCATTGTCCCTGGCTAGCAGAAGCAGTGCTCAGGAATTATGGGAGTTGTAGTCCAACATATGGGGATCCAAGGCTGAGAAAGGCTGGTACAGAGTCAAGATCAAATCTCAGGAAGAAGCGCAGGTACCAGAAGTGTCATTTAGTAAGCAGGGGGGCATATCTCCCCATATCCTATGTTTCACTGTGTATGTCAGTGTTTCCCAACCAGTGTGCCTCCAGATGTTTTGGGACTACAACTCCCATCATCCCTCGCTAGCAATACCAGTGGTCAGGGATGATGGGAATTGTAGTCCCAAAACATCTGGAGGCACACTGGTTGGGAAACACTGGTGTATGTTAATCCATCCCACACACTCCACCCATAGAACACCTATATTTCTGGTCAACTAACACTTTCAGCACACAATTCCTAGGTAAAGGTAAAGGACCCCTGACCATTAGGTCCAGTCGCGGACGACTCTGGGGTTGCGGCGCTCATCTCGCTTTATTGGCCGAGGGAGCCGGCGTACGGCTTCCGGGTCATGTGGCCAGCATGACAAAGCCACTTCTGGTGAACCAGAGCAGCACACGGAAACGCCGTTTACCTTCCCGCCAGAGCGGTTCCTGTTTATCTACTTGCACTTCGTGTTTCGAACTGCTAGGTTGGCAGGAGCTGGGACTGAGCAACGGGAGCTCACCAAGTCGCAGGGATTCGAACTGCCGACCTTCTGATCAGCAAGCCCTAGGCTCTGTGGTTTAACCCACAGCACCACCCACCATTCCTAGAAGCAACTAAATGGTACAACATTGGATATCAATGATTGTGTCTTACATGTTATGGTAAACTGTTAAATATATTTAAATACAGTTAAATACAGTGGTGTATTTATGATTGCAACTTTTTGCACCTAATGAGAATTGTGGAAATATTTTCAGTATAGATCATACACATATCCCTTTGGCATGCACTCAGTACATAATGTTGCTCACAAGGAAAAGAGTAGGCATACAAAAAAGGCAAATTCCTTGGATCTCAAGATCCAAGTTTGGGGCAAATACTCCTTTGGCGGAGAACTCCAGTAAAGATTTTAAATTACAGAATATGCATAAAAGTAAAGCATGGAAATATGGGCTGTTAGACTTTTAAAACATACCCTTCTGAGTTCCTTCCAAAGTTTTCCCCTAGCATAGAAAAAGACCTTATATTGGGTAAGTTAAAATGGTTTACTTACAAACTCTCCAAAGGTCAGATTCAGGTGCTTTTCCATACAGCATTCAGAAAAACCTGCACACATAGTAGAGCTTGGCATAGTTACAGTCTTGAAAGTTCCTAAATTATTGGTGTAGGAACACAAGAATGGCTTGTAAGAGCCATGTGGTCTGAACTTGGAGCAATCAGTTCAGACTTCTTTACCGGTACAAGCATGATTACCTCCCTCCCCAGGTGAGAGGGAGTGACCTAGCTAAGCCTTAACCCCTTCATGCATTAATTAGACTTAAGCATCTTGGTTATATGAGGTTGGTTATCCCACACACAATTTAATTGCTTCTGACAATGGTGTGCTGGAACTGTATTTTACTTTCTGGGAACTGGTTCTTATAGGAATGCCTTTTCAGATTTCAGCATGGGGATACTCTAAGTATAAACCCCTCAAAGCAGTTTTTTAAAGCTATATTTGTTGTTATTGTAGTTACCTTTAAAAAAAAAATGCTCGTAACAAAATCACTTTTCTATTTTAAGTATACATACCCGGACTACCTCTGGATCCTTATTTGTTCGGCTTGGCATCATAAACATATCAGTTTATCTTATCACTGTACCACTTTAGTAAGTACAGATGCCTGACAGTAATAACTTATATTGGAAACTCTCAGTCTGACAGCTTTTATCATTTTCTGGGTCATTCTGAAAGTAATTTTCATTATTCTGGATTACAAAATAAATTGCTTAATCATAATCTGCAACTATCTTTACTGGAATTTTGGATAGCATCACAAAACACAAACACACAAATTTCTCAGAAGAGCATTTTACTAAACGCCCAAGCATTTTACTATATGCCTTTTTGCCATTTTTACTTGAAAATATCCAAGAACAGCCCTTTGAACTTGACTGTGAATCACGCCCCACCCACTGTGAAATTTGAAATGGTGTCCCTGAAGGATCATGAACTATGTGATCTTGTGATTGCTTTCTGCCGCAGTCATAGTAACGAGCTGGGGACTGATCTTTTGATTACTATGAATCAGATCCAGAACCTTTTGTTTATTTCACTAGCAGCAGCAGCAAGGGTGACCAGCTGATGTGTTTTCGCAATGTGTTACTTTAAGGATGAAATCCACCGAGGGTGGTTGTCAGTTTTAGAACATGAATGGGATTCCAAGCTTTGTGAATCGAAACGCATAGTACATGGATGAGGGAAAACTTTCACAAGAGGTTTAAGGATAGGATGATCAATGTGGCAGGACTATAGCAAAAGAACAGTGTGATGAAGAACAGTCATTGAATCACAGAATAGTAGTTTCGGAAGGGACCACGAAGGTCATTTAGTCCAACCCGCTGCAACGCAGGAATCTTTTGCCCAGTGTGGGGCTTGAACCCACAACCCTGATGTGATGCATGCACACAAAAGCTCAAACCAAGAATAAACTTAGTTGGTCTCTAAGGTGCTACTGGAAGGAGTTTTTTAATTTTTTATTTTGTTTTGACTACGGCAGACCAACACGGCTACCTACCTGTAACTGAAGAAGTGTGCATGCACACGAAAGATCATACAGTACCAAGAACAAACTTAGTTGGTCTCTAAGGTGCTACTGGAAGGAGTTTTTTAATTTTTTATTTTGTTTTGACTACGGCAGACCAACACGGCTACCTACCTGTAACTGAATAAGTGTGCATGCACACGAAAGCTCATACCAAGAACAAACTTAGTTGGTCTCTAAGGTGCTACTGGAAGGAATTTTTTTATTTTGTTTTTCCTTTCAGACGTTTACTTCCGTCCTGCTTCCTCTTCAAATTTACTTAGCTCAAGCCAGTCCAAGAACGAGTTAGCATGTGCTAATGTTAACTTCTTGGCCGCATGTAAAACTTATACTTAGAATGGCTTTGTTTGCCATGAGTAATAAACCTTATCCTTTCAACCAGTACGAGTGTTTCAACCAGACTGTTTCTTTCTGCACACTTTTGGCAATATATTTACCAAACTCCAACCACCACTGCTTTGAACTGAGCCCAGAAGCCAGTTGGTAAACAATGCACTCAGTCCAGAATCGGTCTTAATATCCTCGGGCTGTCTGTCCCCAGTTAGTCTGGCGGCTGACTTGCTGCAATGCTTTTATTATTATACTTATTGGGTGTGTTCTTATTCCTTGTTCAGTTGTTCAGTCGTGTCCGTCTCTTCGTGACCCCATGGACCAGAGCACGCCAGGCACGCCTATCCTTCACTGCCTCTCGCAGTTTGGCCAAACTCATGTTAGTAGCTTCGAGAACACTGTCCAACCATCTCGTCCTCTGTCGTCGCCTTCTCCTTGTGCCCTCAATCTTTCCCAACATCAGGGTATTTTCTAGGGAGTCTTCTCTTCTCATGAGGTGGCCAAAGTACTGGAGCCTCAACTTCAGGATCTGTCCTTCCAGTGAGCACTCAGGGCTGATTTCTTATAGAATGGATAGGTTTGATCTTCTTGCAGTCCATGGGACTCTCAAGAGTCTCCTCCAGCACCATAATTCAAAAGCTTATTGGGTAGACATATTTAAACTGCAGATATACAAGTACATGCAAAAAGATGCAGAAAAGGGACATGCGTCAATCTTCATGATGCACATTAATTCGTAGAATTATTTTTTTAAAAAAATAATAATTTGGCACCATGGATGGATTTGCCCCTTGTGCATACTATAATGTCATGTCAGAATTGCTCAAACCCATGGCCAAATCAGAGAGAAGTATCAGTAACATGACTTATCTGACCAGTTGCCTATCACAATCCTCTCCCTGGTGTCAATTATCCACGATCATTCTTAGCATACAACATCAAACCAATTGAATAATACATTTCAATAACAAATGCATGATTTATTAATAGTTTGGGGGTTGTTGTTTTTTTAACGGAGAGCTTCGCAACCTTGTTCCAGAGGTTCACAGCACGGCTCGGTCACGGGTTTCACCCCCGACCCCTATCAAGTCAGCTCGGCCGAAAGCCATTGCCATCTGGACACGGTAATCAAAACACCAGAAAGCATATTTCTGGGAATGCCACGCGAATAGTGTTTGAGCACATTATTTTCCATTTGCTGTTCCAACACGCCGGGTATCTTTTGACCGAAACTCAGTAAGGCATTTCATAAATAATGAATAAGACATTTTATTCAGAAAACCTGGTTCATCTGTTTTAGAGGTGCCATGTGTAGTCACAAGAGGTAAAGGCAGATCAAGTTGCAAAACGGTTGGCATCATGTGGTTCGCCCATATGGAAAGGCCAAACAGCATTAATATCGTGTGCATTTTCCAGGGTGTCATGTTGCTGTTTTGATGCACAGAAGATTCATTATAGTATTACCCCACCTAACACATTTTGAAGCACATTCATGATTTGTTTTTCTATTTGGTCATGCTGGAAAGTCAAAAAGGAACTCACTGTGCAAGGTGCCTTTGTAGATGGGAATAATTTTAATGTTTAAACAAGAAACTAGAAACAGTACATGTGATGACTGACTACGCTAATTCGTTTCTTTCTTTCTTTTTAATGGAAGAACTTGAATTATTGTTCAGCTTCGTAAGGGGAAATCTGCAGCAGTAATTCTATAGGATGCATCACAGCTCTTTTATTTACTTTACTGATGCTTTCTTCCTGTTTTCCGCATGGCCGATGCTTTTATGTATTTAAACATACGGTCAACCCTGAAAAGTTCACAACAGCCAAACATAGATCTAAAACCATGGGAAAACAAGTTGAATAAACTCCCACTAGCTGAATTGCAGCCACCAAAGGTGCAGTCAGGCAAAACTTGAGGCGGGGGCAGCACACAGGAACATACACCAGAAACTTATCTGCCAACCCTTATTTATTTCCATTGGGCACTTGGATTATTATTGGTAGGAAGGCACTCTTGGTTTATCTAAAGTGTTGCAGATACTTTGATCAATGTAGATAGCCTCAATAATAATAATAATAATAATTATAATTATAATAATTTATTTATAACCCGCCCATCTGGCTAGGCTTCCCCTTATCTCACTCACTCCACAGTCCCACTGTTAGGGCTGCCTATCCCCACCATGAATAATTTTAAAAATGTTTCACTGAGCTCAAGAGATACTTGCATGCCCAAGACTACCTGATGAATTTATGGCTCAGCTGAACTTTCAAAGCAGAAATTCAAAACCTGTCCTTTTTCGTGTTAAGTCTATCCTATCCGTGGTTCCGGCATATCAGAACAGATTTGTTTGTGTGTTTCTTATTATTATTACCAGCCCAGACACTGAGGTCCAGCTCCAAGCAGCGGCGTAGCTAGCCACTCTGGTGCGGGGGCGTGTCCTGCAGCCAGGGGCGGGGCGATCCGCCCATGGGGGCGGGACAAGCCTCTCCGACGCTTGGAGCCTCTCCAGCGCCTCCCCCTCAGCTGTAGGACGGCTGAGGGAGAGGCAGTAGGCAGACGCAAGTCCCACGCTGCCATTTCAGGCAGCGCGGAACCTGCAGGCGCCTAAGCCACCATGTCACTCCTAAAAGGTTTCGTGAGCCCAATTTTTAAAAAACTCATTTTGTCACCCCCCCCCCTCAGTGATGACATCCGGGGCAGCCCGCACCCCCCTTCCTCCGCCACTGGCTCCAAGGGCCTTCTGGCTGTTTCCTTACTGCAAGAAGTGAGGTGACAGGGAACCAGGCAGAGGGCCTTCTGGGTAGTGGCGCCCGCCCTGTGGAACGCCCTCCCATCAGATATCAAGGAAATAAAGAACTGTCTGACTTTTAGAAGACATCTGAAAGCAGCTCTGTTCAGGGAAGTTTTTAATGGTTGGTGTTTTACTGTGTTTTGAATGTTTTGTTGGGAGCCGCCCAGTGACTGGTCAGATGGGTGGTGTATAATAATAATAATAATAATAATAATAATAATAATAATAATAATAACAATAATAATAATAGCAGCAGCAGCTTGATTCTAAAGGTTGTGTGTCACAAGGGGTGGGCACTTCTGCTCCCAAAAAGCAGGTACCTAATTTTTTCTCTTACCTGCTACACCTCGCCGCACCCCTATAGATCTACTGTGTTGTGTTTGATGCAAGCTGTTTGTGCACATGTAAGCACATATAACTTCATAAAACAGATTTGGTACAACAGGGGTTTTTTCTTTGCATTGAAGGCTGCCAGATATAAACCCAGAAACTTTAGAAATTAGTCAGGTTTACTTATTCTCTCTCTCTCTCTCTCTCTCTCTCTCTCTCTCCCCCCCCCCCCCTTGCAGTCTGCTTGCCTTTGTGTGTTTGGAAGGAAGGCAAGTGGGCAAAACTGCTTATGTTGCAATTTAATCACACATGTAACTAGCGGTTCAGATTTTCGGTAAGGATGGCTACATTTACCGCTCAGAGATGATGACTCGGTTGGAAAAAGTGCAGACGCAGCAAGTGTCTGTGAAGTCTCCTTCGTAACAACCTGAAAGATGTAAACCTTGCCGGAGGGAAAGAGAAGCTGTGCTAAATCTGCATACAAATATATTCTAACGACATGTGAAATGAACCTGAGTATTGAAAACAAATCTTTACAAGAACGAAGTACTGTCATATTACTCCTAATATGGTGTTTCTAAATGGAATGTAAAGAGGACCTACCGAGCCTCAGATATGGTGCCAATCATTTCCAGGCTTTTGTATGTGGAATCAGGAGGGGACATCATACTGTTTTTCACCACAGGCAGCAAAATGTCTTGGGCTGGCCCTTTTAAAGATTATTGGAAATCAATGGAGATTATTATTGTGCTGTCTTATAGCCACCAGAGCCATAGCTGTCAACCCTCCCTTTTTTTGCGGGAAACTCCCTTATTCCAATGCCGTTTCCCGCTGCTATCCCGGATTGTTGTTATCCCTTAAATTTCCCGAATTTCAAAGGAAGCAGCTCCTCTCCCTCCCTGTCGGCCAGGGAGGCTCCTCAGCTGCGTTGCTCGGCTGCCAATAAGGAGTCTGAGACCGACTAGGGGCGGAGCTTGCATGCCTTGTGCAGCCAGACCCTCATGCCCAACCAGACAGACAGCCTGCCTGCCGTCTACGCGCTCACTCTTTCGCTCACACGTTCGCGCGCAGCCTCTGGAGCGCAGGGTGGCGAGGCTACTTGGTGCCATTGCACCGCCCTCGCGGCATCCCTTATTTTCAAATCCGAAAGTTTGAAAAAATCCCTTATTTTCAAATCTGAAAGTTGACAGCTATGACCAGAGCTGCGCTGTTCCATTAACTGTTGTCAAAGCCTATGTTGCCAGCCCCTAACGGTTTAGGGAGCTGCTATGGATTGTTCAGGTGGCGCTGTGGGTTAAACCACAGAGCCTAGGGCTTGCTGATCAGAAGGTTGGCAGTTCGAATCCCTGCGACGGGGTGAGCTCCCGTTGCTCGGTCCCTGCTCCTGCCCACCTAGCAGTTCGAAAGCATGTCGAAGTGCAAGTAGATAAATAGGAACCGCTCTGGCGGGAAGGTAAACGGCGTTTCCGTGTGCTGCTCTGGTTCGCCAGAAGCGGCTTTGTCATGCTGGCCACATGACCTGGAAGCTGTACGCCAGCTCCCTCAGCCAATAAAGCCAGATGAGCGCCGCAACCCCAGAGTTGGACACAACTGGACCTAATGGTCAGGGGTCCCTTTACCTTTTACCTTTATGGATTGTTCAACAATGTGTCAGAATCAAACTGTGGTTTATTATCCTGGCTTGTTCTAACCAACCGGAGTTCCCCAAGTTCGGATGCCATAAGGACTGCTGGTTAGCTTGAAAATGGGAACAGATACTTCCAATCTCCGTCTCAAGGCTGAGCCAGGGGTAAAGAAGGGAGGGGAAAACACACAGAAGCTGTTGCATATAACATCAAGCCAAACTTTTAATGATACGTCTGAACTGTGCCATTATGTTGTTTGGTGTGTAAGCTGCCCCCTCCAATAAAATAGCTCATCAGAAAATTTAATCATGGATTTTAATGTTTGTGGTTTACCTGCGTTGGGTTATTCATGCTTTTGAAAAAAGCATGCTCAGACTGGCTAGTTTTATTTTGAAAAAAATATAAAAAAGCATTTTTATGTCTAACCTGGCAGCAGTTTCCTGCTGAAAATACACCCTCCACTCCTATTTGACCTCAAAATGCTTTTTTATTCGAAACTGCAGGTACATTTTAGATCAAGATCCTGTGCATGACTGAGTGTGGGTCTCTACTGCCTTGTCCTGAAATTTCCTGCTTTATTTACTTAATTCTGTCCCCCCCCCTTATAACATATGAGGGATATTGCAACAGAGGTAACTTGTTTAGTGTTTGTTCTTGTGCATTATTAGAATAATATTTTGCCTGCTTTAATCTGTTGTTTCCTTAGTTATAATAGGTTTGTAACTGAACAACAACAACATGGCGTACAGCTGATGAGAACCCCAACTTAACAATTTCAACTTTGGGGTTTTCATCAGCTGCACGCCATAATCATCACAATTATAACAAATAAAGGCTTGACATATCTCGCTTTGCATGTCATGAGTCTATCTCATATATTAAACTCCAGTAGCTAATGAAAACAATTGCTTACATAAATGGACTTTTCCATGATATTCTAATTTTTCGAGTTTCACCTGTATTCAACACGGACACACTGCGGAACAAATGAATGAATCTCGTGGACCAGTTTTGGAACTCCTAATCTAAGTTGTACAACAACAGACCCTGTTGCAGTATGCAATAATGTAATGTAGTCTGCGCCGTAAATGTTCACTGTGATGGCAAGCTGCTCCCCCAGGGTGTTTCAGAAGTAGTCTAGTTAGGCTGTGAGGTGGGTTAAATACTCAGCCGCTACAGAAAACTGCCATTCACCCTGTGGTTTCCAGGACAAATTGTGGCTCTCTGCTGTTTTGTCTTTATTCAGTTTTTGGCCACAGACAATGCATTTTAGACATGTGTTTAAGTGTTCAAAGCATGATTATCCCTGTCTATCTCGCCAAGGCGCCGATCCCTTCATTTTAGCTTTCTGAACAGCTATGTTATCCAACAAACAGCAGAACCGTCACCTGAATATTAACAACTTGGCAACAGTTGATAAGTGTCCGTTCCTGCAGTCTATTCCCCTTGTCAGAAGCACAGCTGCGCATTCTCAAAAACAACCCTACCAACTACCAACAGTCAGCAAGATAGCAAGTGCTGATAGCGCACGCCTGTTATTTGCAGAGCAGTTCTAGTGGTGGGAATATAAATGAACATTTGCACTAGCAGGTTTCTATTTGGTTTGCTGCTGAATTTGTTCCCACCAATGTTCCCTCCGGTCAGGCCAAGAAAGAAGGCATAAAGGAAGGCTTTCTATTTTTATTTATTCATTTAATTTATATCTTACACTTCTTCCTGAAGGAGCCTATCCCCACTAGTTTCCATACCAGCCCTTCCCAGGTTTTATTGTACTAGGTGGCTTTCTGGGCTGCATGGATACACTCCCAATGTATTTCATCTTGCTTTGAAGAAAATGCTGCATTCAGAATTTAAGAGTTAAAAGCAGCTACCAAGGAACACGGTAGAGACTGGGGTTTTTTGTCATTTTTGGGGGGGGGGCTGACTCATTTTGTAATAATAACTTCTCTTGCAGGTTGTTGTTCAGTTATCGCTAAGTTACTCTTCATTAAAGTCTGAGGAGAGGAAGCCTACATCAAGCCTAGGAAAATAGATAAATGCTGACATCTTGTGGGAGAGAATACCATGATTCAACCCTTTTCTATTCCCCAATGAAAGGGGAACCTTCAGAAACTGAGTCATGAAACAGCAGCAAGATGTGGTCAAATTAAAGGAAGTGGTGCTGAGTTAATTCAGATGTTTCGTTTTGTTTTTTTTAAATAAATAATAGGGGCAGAAGATGCTGTGATATCCTTCAGGATTCAATTCTATCCCATTATCTTCCTATATACATAAAAATGTAAGGCTATCATCACACAGCACAAACAGCATAAAGTATCACTGTGGTGATAATATGAACCATAAACAACCAAAACCACCACACAATGGCTGAAAATGTAATAAAAGATTTACTGGAATCCTCTTCTGAAAAACTAATAGTCCTTCAATTAAGCCACATGATTAACAAAGCCATATATAAGTGATATAACAGAATGTATAATGTTCACGTAACTGAACCATTCAGCAACAGGTTGGGTATAGCAACAAAATCTTGGTGCCAACAAAACGTTCACAATTAGTTGATGTTGAATAGATAGTAGAATTCTTCAACGGTTAAAAGCAAAAATCTCATGGATGTAATAGTAGATGAAGAATATTTATATGAGTCTTGCAACATCACCATCCAGCAGAAATCAACACAAGTGGCACATGAGAAGGACGAAGACCTGTCCTCCGGATTACTCACAGGTTTCGCTATATAGCTTCATCAGTTCAGGTTAAACATTCTGATCAGCACAACATGCGAAATACTCCACAGGCACAGCTTAGTAAAAGGGTCAATTATCATCACACAGCCCCATTGGAGGATTTGTAGGGCCACATCTCAATCCTGGAATTGCATGGTCAGGTTGTGGGAGGGGAGCAAAAGAGGTTTTAAATTGGACTATTTGAACAACTGTGTTTTAAACAACAGGGATGGATACAGAGGAACTGTGAAGACATATAGGAACATGGAGTTGTGACGGGTTGGGACATTTTTGTGATGTGTAAAGGGAGGATGTGAGTTGGTATGGGGGGATGGCAGAGTTGTCAAGCAATGCAAGCATGGGCAGTAGCCCCTAGTTATTTTATATGGATATACGGATGTGTGAGATCACACAGCTCTATTTCATCAGACCCTGGAGCAGCAAATTTTGATCAGAACCAGTTTTTGGCAAGGATGGTTAATTTGGATGAGGGTATTCAAACCAAAGTTAAATCTAAGTGGTTTTACTTGAGTTTTTCTGGAAACAAAAGGAAAGAAGTTGTTTATGGCCTTCAAGATACACATACCATTCATATCTCACTGGAAGAAGTTTTATCAGTCAGGTTTATGATCTGAATACAAGCTGGACCTTTTCTGTGACCCACTTCCATGTCAACTGCTTAAAAGATTATGGAGAACAATCTGCAAAAAGAATTACGAAGTGGTTGCCCAATTTTGGTATTGATGAAACGCTGACCACCATCTTCTCCTAAAATAACAGCCATGACCAACGGCTTTAATAATATTTATTATCAGTTCATCTCTTTTCCACATTAGCTTCTGTAATTGTCCAATATGTATTTACATAAACGCAACATTTTCTTTTAGAAGTTTTCACTTCGATTGATTCTCCATTTGAAGCAAGACTTCTTTCCGATGTGCTTCAATTTCCTTAAGCAACTCTTCCTTTTCCTTGAAGTAATTCCGGAACCATGCTATATGTTCGACCTTTTCTTGAACACTTAAGTATGGATTTTTGGAAAGTCCACAGGTTACAAGTTCCATGAAATGGCGAATTGATTCTTCCTTAGGGAAGTCTTCCAAGTATTTATCCAGAAATATATGCTCATAAAATTCCGCATCATCTTCAAGTCCTAACAAAGTCAACCACAATAACTGTCAGATCACTGCAAAATTAACTGTTAAGCTGTTAGCCAGAGAATGAACACAGAAGAGGTTTAGTGGAATTGATCTTCCATATATACCACCCCCTTCCTTGCCACCATTATTTTGTCCCAGAAAATGTTGACATTGCAAAATACATATAAAGTGGGATCCAGACTTAGCCATACTTATAGTAAACTCACTGATCAATGGGACTGAGTCATGACTAACATTAATTCCATTGATTTCAGTGGAGCTACTCCAATCCATTTTATTGAGTCATGTACCGTAATTTATTCCAGTCACAGAACTAATTTGCTTCACCAAGAATTCAAGATCCTCTGACCAAGTCATGAAATGCCTATGAATTTTGTTTCATTAAAGCAATTTAGCAAAACACCAGAATTAGAAAATGCATCACTAAATGGCTTAAAAGCTTAAGCTATCCATATTAATTGATATTCCTTAACTTTAAAAAGCCAGCTTGATGTTTAAGTCTTTTAAAATGCAAAACAGCTTTAAAACTCAGTGTAACAACTGACGGGTTAGGGGGAAGAAAAGCTTTTAAAGTATTTTGAGGCAAACCAGTGCTCTGCTGCATTGCTCCTGGTAATTTAAATTTACTATGCTGTGCCATCTACTAACTATAATAAGATGATGGCCCCGCTTGTGATTGAAACACAAAGTGTATTTATTATTTGATAGGCTATCCCTTGATGTGTGAACTGTGTTCATTTGGAAGTACTGTGTTTTGAGTTCCCTGCAACGAATGGATAGAAGATATGTACAAACTTGCAACACATGAATCACTTGCATACAAGCGTAGACTAGCCATGGACAAATTTTTATGATATTTGGAATTCATTTTTATAAACACTGCATTAGGTTAGGTTTAGGTAAACTACAATAACCATCATGTAATAATGTTTATACTGTTTTTGTTTTTTTAAGGTAAAGGGACCCCTGACCATTAGGTCCAGTCGTGACCGACTCTGGGGTTGCGGTGCTCATCTCGCTTTATTGGCCGAGGGAGCCGGCGTACAGCTTCCAGGTCACGTGGCCAGCATGACTAAGCCGCTTCTGGCAAACCAGAGCAGTGCATGGAAACGCTGTTTACCTTCCCGCTGGAGTGGTACCTATTTATCTACTTAATAATAATAATAATTTTTTATTTGTACCCCGCCCATCTGGCCGGGTCTCCCCAGCCACTCTGGGCGGCCTCCAACAGATATTAAAATACATTAAAATATCACAGGTTAAAAACTTCCCTAAACAGGGCTGCCTTGAGGTATTTTCTGAATGTCAGATAGTTGTTTATCTCTTTAACCTCTGCTGGGAGGGCGTTCCACAGGGCGGGCGCCACTACCGAGAAGGCCCTTGCACTTTGTGCTTTTGAACTGCTAGGTTGGCAGGAGCAGGGACTGAGCAACAGGAGCTTGCCCCGTCGCGGGGATTTGAACCGCCGACCTTCTGATCGGCAAGCCCTAGGCTCTGTGGTTTAACCCACAGCGCCACCTGCGTTGTTTTTTTACACGGGTGTTATTTTATTTTATTCTATTATTTTCATGTCTTATTCTGCCTTGTGCGCTGATAATTTTATACTTCATATTTTTCCATAAAGATTATAAAAACAAAACAAAACCTAGTATGAAACTTCCAAGAGCAATTCCTCACATCTTTGATAAATTAGTATAGTACAGCCTTCCCCAACCTGGTGCCCTCCACATATTTTGAACTACAACTCCCGCCAAGCCCTGTGGTGGCTAAAGCTGATGAAGAGTTATAGTCCAAAATTTCTGGAGGGCACCAGGTCAGGGAAATGCCGAAGAAAGCGAAACCGGACAAGTCAAGAACTTTTCAAAGCACATACCAGCTTCGTTGTTGATTGGAAATTCCCATAGTTTCCCCTCCTTAGTCCACTGTATCATCTCCTCAAAGCCATTCTGAGGTCCTTGCTGACAGACGGCTTCAATTTCTTTAGCAAGCTCCAGATCCCAAAGTGTTGGTGGTGTCACTATTTACAAAAGGAAACAAATAAGCCAAAAAGACAACATTTGCCATGCAATCGCTGCTGGCTGGAGATGACAAAAAACAATCCGGATTGCTAACTTTAACAAAACCCAGAAGAGCTGCAGTTTCAAAAGTCTGTAATAGCTGCTTCTTTGTGCTGCTGCAATATAATAATAATAATAATAATAATAATAATAATAATAATAATAATAATAAATTTTTATTTATACCCCGCTCTTCCCAGCCAAGACAGGGCTCATAAGCCCATTCAGTGGCAGTTTTATGAAAACAAACTTATTCTCAGGTCATAATATTAAAAACAAGGATTTGCCTTTTCAGCACATGGCTTTTTCTCCTCATTTTCCACACAGAGTTGCCTGTACTTTAATAACCTCAAGACTGGTTGGATAAACAGAAATCACAATATTTTCAGAATTTGGCATGAGAGGGAATGGCTGTTTGCTCGATATCATTGTTACTATTATATGGAACAGGAGCACAATATAGAAAAAGTTGTCATTGCTATGTGCTTCAGTCCCAATGAAAGGTCCCCATTTTCTCTGAATTAGGTCCACGGAATCTACAGTAGTTCAACATAAACGTCAAAGGACTTAAACTACCTGGAAAGAAAAGAATGTATCAGGAAATTCATCCTTCTCTCTTCTAAGAAAGTTGGGATACAATTGGGCAGTTCTAGTAATACCGATTTTGTGGATTGTGAATTCCACATTTAAGCAACTGAATGTATTCAAAAGTGTGAAAGAGCTTGAGGGAGGTTGATGTGAGGCCCTCAAGACCCCCCCCCCCAAATCCCATCTAATCCCAGAAGCAAACCTTTACAACTTAGGATCAAATATTTGGTTTCATAATAAATCATATATTTCTCCCCAATTCAGATTGGAGGAAAAACTAGTATTTAGCACAGTGATGGCTAACCTTGACACCCCAGATGTTTTGGAACTACAACTCCCATCATCCCTAGCTAACAGGATCAGTGGTGAGGGATGATGGGAGTTGTAGTCCCAAAACATCTGGAGTGTCAAGGTTAGCCATCACTGATTTAGCACTTCTAGACAAATTTTACACACATTGTGTTAACTGTGTGCAACTAATATAAGAAAATTGGCAGCTTTCTTTGGCACAATCTAGTAAATAGTAAAAAGTCCACTAAGTTCAATGAGCTCTATTTCTATTATGTACAGCCAGGACGGAGAACAACAGCTAACTAGTGGCCCAGATTCTGAGCTCCCGCACGTTCTGTGGACTGGGGTTTGATAAGAGGGTGAGACCGCCCACCCAACAATCACCTGTCAATCATTATGTCAGGTGACCCAACTTCAAAGGAAAGAGTTGGAAGCATGCGGTAAGGGTGCTTCCAATTCTTCCTTTGCAGCCAGGAATGTGCAGTGTTGACTGCAAACCCAGCTTTTTGTACCACATAGATGTGCAGTTTTAAGGTGGCGGCCCAAAACATACCAATGAAATGCACACAAAGATTCACACACAATTATTAATTCTCTCCAGCATCAAAATTATTCGTTTTGCAGTGAGGCAGCTTTGAGAACCAGATTCCATTAAGAAATTCATCTTTTCTAAGCTACGGAGACATAGCACACAAGCCACTTCCCTAGGACAACACTGTATTGCAACAGGTTGAGTTTTGTTATATTAAATTATCTTGTTTGCTTTTTTGTTCCTACCGTTTTTCAACTAACCTGTTTCAAGTGCTTCCTCTGTTTCAGAAGTAGGAGTAAAAATATCAAGTCTTTTCCCTGAAAACAGTGCTTTTCTAGATAAAAAAATAGGGGGGGAGGAATCTATTAAAATAGCAATAATAGTGTAATAGTGTTCTGCCTAGGATTCCACTGGGGATAGCACTGTGAATCTGTATTGCACAAACCCAGGTGAGTTTCTAAATGTGATGCCAGAATATGCACTGTTTATACTACTTTGTGTTCCTGTTCTTAATGAACAAAACAATCTCCTAGTCCTTATGACTACAAAGATGCACTTGCAAGTGCATAGGCATTGCAATGAATGATGAAACTTCAAAAAACCAGAGGGCTTGTTGATTAAGAAGATTCCCAGTGGTTGAGGGCAGGATTCAGTGGTCTGCATTGTTCTGTACTCTCCAAACAAATGCAAGTAAAGTTATTTACGAAGACTACTAACATTTCAAAAGTTGTTTATAAAATTGTATTTAGGCCAAAACAGTGCTCCACTTGTCAGAGGTAGCGAGTCCAGAGCTACATAGGAATTTGTTATTATTTATTCAATTTATTACCTGCCCAGGACCCAGGGTAACTCACAACAACCCAAACTTCAGCATTAAATAAATTTAAAGCCAACTAGTCACAGGAATAGCGTGGGTCCCCAAAACACATGTCTCATGTGTCAAAGGCCAAGTATTCATCATATGGTGGAAGGTATATAATGAAGGTGGCGGATGTACCTCTGTAGGGAATTCGACAACAGAGGAGCTGCCACAGAGAATGCTTCCTCCTGGTCAACAACACCTAAACTTCTTAGGGCATTGGAACTCCAAAGAAGGCCCCTCTCTGCTGATCTTAACACCCAAGGGGGTTTGTAGGATAGGTCTTTCAGAATAAATGCTCTGGAAATCATTTGGTCTCAAACACAGCACAGTCCCTCCTATGAAGCATCTTTCACTCAATGTGCCAACTGGCATTTGACTATCACCATATAACCCCTTTTGAGTGTAACAAAGATGCTTTCTATCAGGAAGTAGAATATGCCAAGGAACACTAGGAGAAGTACCTTCTCATTCTACCAGGAAGTGTTCTTTCATGCATATAGCCTCGTCCATCATCATCAAACCGAATTTGATTGATTGGGCTGGCAGCATCCCGTGCCGGTGGTTTTCTCCCAATCTTCATGTTTGCAACGATGTTGCTGAAATTAATATGAATGTCTATTAAGTAACATGCTCAGTACAGCCCAGCAATACTCTTTTCACATTAACTACCTTCCTGTGATACGGACGCGGGTGGCGCTGTGGGTTAAACCACAGAGCCTAGATCTTGCTGATCAGAAGGTTGGCGGTTCGAATCCCTGCAACCGGGTGAGCTCCCATTGTTCGGTCCCTGCTCCTGCCAACCTAGCAGTTCGAAAGCACGTCAAAGTACAAGTAGATAAATAGGTACCGCTCCGGAGGGAAGGTAAACGGTGTTTCCGTGCGCTGCTCTGGTTCGCCAGAAGCGGCGTAGTCATGCTGGCCACAGGACCCAGAAGCGGTACGCCGGCTCCCTCGGCCAATAAAGTGAGATGAACACCGCAACCCCAGAGTCGTCCGCGACTGGACCTAATGGTCAGGGGTCCCTTTACCTTTACCTTTTTACCTTCCTGTGACATTCAGTTACGTTAGAAAACCCACACACATCCTGTATCTCCCACCTGTTTCCCAGTTTAACAAAATAATTCTCAATTTACAATATAATTAGCATGCTTTAAAATGCTTAAGGTTACCACTGACACCCCTGAACCAATCACCCACAGCAGCAATGCTGTGGGGTGCTCCACTCCTTAAAATTCCTATTAGAACTAGAACATGGATTTCCTCCACAGCCTCCTATGTCAACTGAGACATACAGATGTTACAAGGGCATGACTTCTAAAACGTTTGGACTGCTATAGAGAAAGCCTTGCTCCCCCCCCCCCCCCGTGATGTTTTGTTTTCTAACAACAGATCTGAAAAGGTGGAGAAGGAAGCGAACATTTGTGGGAAGGATTCGTTTCCTAGATATGCAGATTGCAGACTTTGAAGGGCATTGTAGGTCAGTAAGAGAGTATTAGGAAGAATTCAGCATAGGGCTATGACAATCACAAACATTTAAGCTTGCCAGACAGAACAATACCCCCTTTCCTCCAACTGTGGAGGAGCAGGGAGGAGAGGGGGAAAGCCTTATTGCACTAGCAAGAGCCCTTGCTGGTAGTAGGACTCGTTAGTTTAATCTTGTACACTGAATTGAGCATGGATGCCAACAGATAATCAGTGCAGCTATGCACGATTTTAGATAAAAGTTTCCTTTTATTCACTGTCATCCACTGTAAAGGCCTTTGGCTATATACAATAAAATTGACTCTCTCACCAGTGCAGCTACTTCAACACAGTTTGACTATACAGGTACACATATTTCCCAACTTCTGAGAAGAATTGGAGCAAAACTTCCTACCCGCGAAGGAAGCACTACACAGAACACTTTGAAACAGCCAACTCTCAAGTATAGAAAGGGATCTAGGCTATATGTGATGGCATAGCTAGTCCTAAGCACTAGTCAACACATTCTCAAGGGTCATAAAAGTAAAACTGCAGGAGTGACAAGCAGGCAGTGCCTCAGGCTTAGGCTCTACCTGGCTGGCTGGTAAGACCTGTAAATTTCTTCCCCTCCAGGTGAAGCAGTTCAGGTAGTTCGCAGGCCCTTCATCACCCAATTGTTTCCAGTCAACAACAGCTTGCTGACTGCAATGGCAGCAGAGAAGTGAACCACGTTTGCCACTATCACCACCATATCAAAACCTTGCTATGAGCTCTGCGGCTTGATCTGTGAGTTTCAGTGCAATATTCTGTTTCTCCTGTTCAAGCCATTTACTTTCTCATCTCACAATGGTAAAATGGGTTTCTGTGTATAGATGTGCTAGAGGAGTGATCAAAGGGTAGGTGGGAATAGGAGGCTCTGCACTTCCTTAATTCTTGCACAAAAATATGGGTGTCTGTGTAAAACACCCTACTGCTCCCTCGGAACACCTTGAAGCATGGGGGCACATGTCTTCTTTGGTAGCAGACAGTAGCATACAAATGCAAGGCAGGATCAAGATCAAGGGATATTTAATTGTGATGGCTGACAAAAGTAAGCAGACAAGAACTGAAAAATGCCTCCTCAATGGTCACCATTTGTAGGCAAAGGTAGAGAGAAGTGGGACTGGAGGCAGGGTTTCCTTTGGCGTGTGATTGCTAAACCACACATTGCATCTCTTCAGTGGGTATTTTGAGGGTAAAGGGGAGACGCTCCCTTCCCCTCCATAGGGAGTGTGGGAAGGAGAAGGGCAATGAGGCTACTAAGGTAAGGGCCAAATCTTCAACAGAAAAGGAGCAGTTGCCTCTTAACACATAGTTCAGACAACTGCAAGCGAGACTGTAGCAAAAGATCACAATGATCCAAGGTGGTTTATGATGATCAAGAGCTGTCTAGAACATCGGCCAGGATATGGCAAGTATACAGGATTTAAATAAATACTTGGGCAAAGAGAATGGGTTGAGGCACAATAATTATTTTATCTCTGACAGTAAGCAGATTGCAAACCACCTGTACATCATTCTAAACATATACATACAAAAAGACTTTCTGATTTGAGTATATTTGACTTAAAACAAAAATGTTATTGGAAAATGTTTAGAAAGAATACTTCTCCAGGTATCAGATTTGGATACCTAGATGGCAGAAAAAGCCAGGATATCAAGGGATGATATCTGAATGCTTTCCTTACTCAACAATGAAATGAAATTCAATCATTTTAGGCATGTGGAAAAAAACAAGAGTGCTAGACTCTACTCTTGTTGTTGTCATCACTTGTGGTCAGTGTGATGACCAAATAAAAAAAAAAATCACAGTTAAGTTGACCTGGCAAGGATGGTACAGTTTGCTTCCTTCATCATGTGGCTATTGGTGCATCTTTCTTGGCAGTCATAGTAACAAGAAGAGCAAACTCCTTTGAAAGAAACTCTTCTTTCCTCCAAGCAAAATGTTACTGCCTTGCAACATGCCTCACTTTCTGTGGACAGACTAAACCTCTGAGCTGGAAGTCAACAAGATGCATGTTACATGGACAAGGCCCAGATTTCTTGCTTGCGGGGTGGGGGTGGGATTCATCAGATCTTTAAATCTGTCAAACTGGATCATAAAGATGATTAATTTCTTGGAATAATAACGATCACCTTTAATCTGAAGGCTGGGACATTCAGGGTGTCTCCTAAATTCTAGATTTTGTTTGTAATGAAGCTCAACCCTTTGATGTTTTTGTAAAATGATGCCATAATTTCCACTGAGAGAAACCTCATTCCTCCTCAAAATTCTGCACTGTTGTTATTTCCATTTAGCAAACATTCAGTGCTTCCTGTTCTGCAAAACAAACTGATGGAGGAAGACTCTGTAGAGCAGTGACACCCACTGGTAATACATGCTACTACAAATGGAGAACAGCTTGGCTATGATTTATTGACAGAAAGCTCCCTTTCCAAATGGGTTGGGGTTTTTTTTGGTCCCAGCACTTTCCTGGGAAAACCTGCATTTTACCGCTGAAACAGAGCAAATAGCAAACCCTATTGCTGTTTGCTCTGATTTAGCAGTAAAACATGGGTTTCCTAAGGAAAGGGCAGGGCAGGAACAAAAACCAAACCAAACTGCTCGGACACAGGGCTTTTAAGTGCGGACCTGTGCCTGGGAAGTGTAGCACAAAAGGAAGTTCTGAATGAGCCCATAATTAAGAACGTACAGCAGTGATCCCCTTATTTATATTTGAAAAGGTAACTGGCCCTTATGAAAGAGGGTTGTGCAATAGACCTAACCTACTCGGTACTTAAAATGGGATTGGTGGGGATTAACACAGACACTGTTTTATTTGATAGGGAACTATAATGGAGAAGTGCCAAAAGATTTTGCTAACAGGCAAATATTGCTAACAGGCAAATATTTAACTTGGAGAAGAGCAACCAGTAGTGCCCAGTAACAAAACCTTTTTTATGCATCATTCTTATTACTGACAGTTAGGAGGAAAATAAGAGAATTCTAATAAAATATGGGGATGTCATTGAGTTAGGAAACACTGCTATTATATCTTCCAAAGGCATAGCTTAAAAATTCTGTTAGCCTTTCAGGTGCCACAAGGCACTGTTGTTCTTACTGCTAATATATAGTATCTGGACTGGAGATTAGGCACTATTAAAGGGATTATCTCAAACTGGAAAAATAGAAATAGAATGAAATTTCATAGCACAAGTGTGGTCCCCATGAGTATGGAGATA